>CM047509.1:2478907-2697951 GCA_026122265.1 Ammodytes dubius | reverse complement strand
ACATCTGTATTTTTTGGCACAGCTGGACCATGTTATTGTTGTTGTTGCACCGTAAGTGTGACGGGTCTGATCTCGGCGTCGGCGTCAGGAATATATGGCCCAATATGATCAAGCGGCGAGCCTCCTGCGGTCACGCGGCCAACCGCCGCCTACGATGAGGCGGCGGTCGGCCGCGGCGGCGGCTGCGGTTAATATGGCCCAATATGACCAAGCGGCGAGCCTCCTGCGTTCACGCGGCCAACCGCCGCAGGCGGCCAATGCGGTGTGTTCCCGGCTTTAAAGTGTTTGTGAGAAAGAATTAGATTGGTGTCATCTGCAAATAAAATTGGAAATAAGGAGCTTGGTACAGAAGCAAGATCGTTAATATAAATCAAAAATAAAAGTGGACCAAGAATAGAACCTTGTGCCACTCCACAAGATAATACTGCTCTTTCAGAATCATAGTTGTTCACATGGACAAATTGCTGTCTGCCAACAATATAACTTTTTAGCCAGTTGAAGACATTTCCTTGCAGACCATATCTAGACAGTTTGGACAGTAATATATTATGGTCTACTGTATCGAACGCTTTCGAAAGATCAAGAAAGATTCCTACAGCAAAGTCGTTATTGTCTAATGCAGTGAGGATTTTGTCAAAAATCAAAGCCATGAATGCAGAGTGATTTTTTCTGAATCCATATTGATGTTTGTATAATATTTTATTGGAATTGACATGTTTCAAAATTCTTGTATAGACCAGTTTCTCAAGAATCTTTGAGATACATGGTAAAATTGAGATAGGGCGGTAGTTAGTAAAAGCACTTGGATCATCTGATTTGTAGATTGGAATGACTTTAGCAACCTTTAGGTCACTGGGAACAACACCGGATTCCAGAGAAATTGAAAATATATAAGTTAATGGGTCAATGACAGAGGACTTTGCTTCTTTTACAAGAGTAGCTCTAATCTCATCATGACCTGCCGCTGTTGGCCTGAGCTGGTCTATGATTTTCAGTATCTCATTGGAATCTGGAAGATCAAAGGTGTTAAAAGAGGGAAAACAACCATCAATATAATCCAGGGGACTTCCACTTGAGCTAACAATTTTACCCCCAATGGAGGGACCCACATTGACAAAGAAATTGTTGAACTCACATGCAATCTCATGCGGTTAGTGATGGATCTCCCTGCTTCAGAGAAGTGACATGGAATTTTCACAGATTTCCCTCCTCTATTTAATAAGTGATTTATAGTTGACCAAGTTTCTTTAATATTAGTAGAGGATTCTTTGAACTTTTCACTGAAATATTTTTTCTTTGCTATTCTAAGGAGGTGGTTAAATTTGTTTCTATATATTTCTATATATTTTATAATTCAAATGGTTCACAGGTGTAGGATTGGTTAGATATTTTTTATAGAGTATTTATTTTCTTTGAGGACTTTTGGATCTCTTTGGTGAACCAGGGGTTAGAATATACCTAAGAAAACCACTTATCACTGTTAATTATTAATTATGCTAAGGTAATGCTCATTCAGCACTATTATGCCTTTATTAAATGTTAATTTATGATAAATGGTTCCCACTTTACAATAAGGGTCACAAAGAGCATTAATAAACGGTTAATTATGCTTGAGTAATGTTAAAAAAATAGATTTATTAACAGTTAATTAATGCTTATCATTACATTAATAAACTGTTGGTTCATGATTAATTAATGTATTAACTAAGGTTGATACAGGATATTTATAAACATTAAATAATGTATAAATGAATACCTTAGTTAACATGAACACCATTAGTAATTGATTACTACACACATTAGTTGACAGTTAACTAATGGTTAGTTAATGTGTATTAAGCATTAACTAACCATTAATTAATGTACCCTTATTATTAAGTGTTACCAGGACGGGGAAGCTGGTCAGAGTTGATGGGAAGATGGATGGAGCCAAATACAGTGCAGAATGTGTAAGAATGGCCCAGTCAAAGTCCAGACCTAAATCCAATAGAGAATATCCGGAAAGACTTGAAAATGTTCACAGACGCTCTCCATTCAATCTGAAGCTGAATCTGAAGCTTGAGCTATTTTGCAAAGAAGAATGGGCAAACATGTCTGTCTGTAGATGTGCAAAGCTGGTAGAGACATACCCCAAAAGACTTGGAGCTGTAATTGCAGCGATAGGTGGTTCTACAAAGTATTGACTCAGGGGGGGGCTGTATACATATGCACGCCACACTTCTAATTTTTTTATTTGTTAAAAAAAATGTAAAACCATGTTTTTATTCCAATTCACAATTATGCGCCACTATGAGTTGGTCTATCACATATAATCCCAATAACATAAATGTATGTGTGTGGTTGTTACGTGACAACATGTTGAAAGGTTCAAGGGGGTATACTTTTGCAAGCCACTGTTTTTAAAAGTCAGCGTAAATACAGTGAGAGCATTTACATTTTTTTCAAACAACTAAACACGTCCATTATGTCACTTGGAGTTAGCCCATTCCCATTGCACAACTAAATGAAGTGATCCAGCATTAAGCTCTTCCACACTCATTTCACCTGTTAAGGTAATCAGTCAGCTTTAGGTAATCTCCCATCTTCTGGAAAGCTGTTAGCAGTGCATGCTGGGAGCTGAGCTGACAAACAGGCAGTGGAGTATTTAGTTGTGCT
This sequence comes from Ammodytes dubius, assembly GCA_026122265.1. NCBI lineage: Eukaryota > Metazoa > Chordata > Actinopteri > Uranoscopiformes > Ammodytidae > Ammodytes > Ammodytes dubius. The sequence continues at coordinate 2,695,296 of CM047509.1, read as the reverse complement.
CTGCAGTGGAGGGAAGGCATTTGATTTGATTGGGGATTAAAGGTCATGAGAAAGTATTTAAAAGCTTGTGCTGGGCTAATCATTGCTCCACAGCTGTGGGTGTGAGGAATCGGCAGCACACTGTCAGATCACCGTGTGTCACAGCGTGTTGTCTCTCACTTTGTGGTGACAGAGCCTTCCCCACCCAGCCACTAATCCCCTGCAGCAAAGAGCGCAGTAAGCTGACGGCATAGGAAAAGATAAATAAGGATTTTCATTTTTTTTATCCTGCTGCGAAAAATTGCATAGCACTTTCTCTCCTATGCGCATTTATCTGTAATAAAGTTTCTGATATTCCCCTGCTGCAATTCAACACAATGCACAAAAAACTTTTTCACCATGAATTTTTCACTGCCCAAACACTGAAAAGTTATTTAAAAAAAGAAATGTCTTTCTTGAGACATTTGACGTCTGCTAAGCTCCCTAGCTCTTGCTCCGGTGCCAGGCTGAGTAAGTAACAAATCTATAAGCAGCAGAAACTTTTTCCCACTTAGAGGAGAGAGATTGAGGATGTCGGTGACAAATGTCTTGCATTAACTCTGTTGTTTATTTTGTCCCCCGGAAGATGTGAAAAACCCTATTAAATCAAGTAGTCACTCGGCCATTAATCTGAATGCAGCTGACTAGTCCCTCAAAGCTAATGGGGTTTAGAATTTGCATGAGGCAAGTTTGCCCACAAAGCTGCGCCTAAGAGGATTGCTGTTCAGACAGAGAGCTTATTGTCACACTTGTTCATAGACATGGATTAACGATACCAGGCCCAAAGAACTTCACTAACAGTGGAACAGCACATCACAAGTTCCCCTTCACTGGCTCACATATTTGGCTCAGAGGCATGAAGAATCACACCTTACATTTCATTAATTTATACAAATACTCGTTCAGTGCCAGTTGTTAACAATCCATCAAAATCATTTGGACTACCATACTTGTTTAAGCTATAGAGGGGGATGAGAAAGCCTGATGAGGATTGATTTTACATCCTTGTTGGAAATGATCTCTCAAACATACCTTTCTGTTCCCTAAACATCAATTCTTATTTTATATATTTATTTTCTGTCATATCATCACAGCGTTAACAGCGCTCCTGAATTCATTGCTGTGTTGTCAACTTAGCTTTCAGTTTCTCATCATTTGAATAAGCCTCTTTCCGTCAGCGCATGTGTGTGCTGTGTTTCACAGTGACTAAAGCAGCTTTGGAGTCTAAATATAACATGTATCTACTGCATTAATTCTTTAACATTTATCAGCAGGAAAAAAGGTGCCTCGAAATGTGGCATATACGTGTTTAAAATTCAGTAAGAAAACAACAAAAACTACACAACAAGTTCTGCTCAGGCTCTGTTCGATACACACACACACACACACACACACACACACACACACACACACACACACACACACACACACACACACACAAACTGCACAATCCCTATCTCACTATCATTTGAAAAAGAAAGTGCCCATATTGTGTTACTGATCCACAGTGTGAATTACATTAGCTGCTCAAAGATAGGCTGTTAGATGATGATACAACATCATGAGTGCAGTATATTATTTTGAGTAAAGTTCCATGTATGGGCTAGTAGCTCACGCTCTAATTCAACTCCACTGTGGAGTAAAATGACAGAGCAATGCACACAGGTTACAGGACACTAAATGATTTCACATGATTTTGTTTTTTATGTGCCTTGAATTCTTTTGGGGATCATGGCTGGACTGCTGATGAACTTGAGTGGCAACAACATCTGATCAACGTTCAAGATTTTCTTTCTTTTTTCACTTTGTTGTAGCAGAAGATTAAGGGGGGCTTTACATGGTAACAGGAAACGGCACAAACGCTACCATATTTTTATATGGCCTATCATTAACATAACAGCAAACGCAGGCTTGAAAATGTGTAAGAGTGAAAGAGTGGAATCTTTTGAAAACGCAACTCCAGTGTCACCATGTGAATAGCAATGTCATTCCCTGTGAAAACGATGACATCACGGCTCCACTCCGCACATGCGTAGGCCTATTACATTTGCTGTCAAATAGCCACACAATCAGCGGAGAGTCTCGTGCAGGGCTCAAATATAGCACTCGCCACATGCGGGAACATTTAGTCTAAGCGAGTAGTAGTAAGTTATTGAGACCATCCGTCACTTTGGCTGGGCAAAGATTTGTGCTCTGCCGGTTTTTGTAGGAAAATAAACTCATGTCATCAACTGCAATGCCCGGGACATGGCTTTCTACATTAAAAAAAACACTATCTATAGATCAGCGTGCAGCAGTCAAGTTACTGTTAAAACAAACAGAGAATTAAGGCTGGGGCTTCACATTAAAAGCATGTCACTGGCTTCACATTAATAGCATTTCACTGGACAAAAAGGAGTTGACTTTTATTTTGAAGTACGCCTAATAGGAAGGTAGCCACTCACACAGCCCCTTGAATGAATGATTGCCCTGCAGCGCTCCAGTTACTAGCAGCATGTCTCCTGGTTTCAAGAGCTCTACACCGTGAAATAAGAGGACAGAAAGTTTGTAATTTGCAATACATGGAACCCTAAGCTTATACCAAAAGCTTCATGAACGTTAGTGGCATTCATTTTGGGTTACAGTAAGATTTTATGCTTCGAATTTTACCGGAAGAGTTATCTACTATAGGCTAAGTGTTACCGTCAACTACTGGCTTGGAATACGTACTACAGCGATTTCGGACCGTTTTTTTCTGAAACCATGTGCATGATGAAAGTTTTCAAAACAATTGCGTCTGCATGTGGAAACTTTTGAAAACTTGCGTTTTCGGTGAGACTGTTACCATGTAAACGTGGCCTAAGTTTAAGATGGAGGCAGGCAGAGAAAACACAAAACGGTCTGTCCAGCACATACTAGTTGACGATTCTCTCTAAAACCATGGGTATTCATTTTGAGCCCAAGAGCTGTGTTTGCTCATTTTGATAGAATACTCACTACAAGTGAAGCTGGGCCTGTTGTTACTTACTATCTTCAAGATAAGTCTGTTAACTGTTGGATGTTTTCCCAGGTGGTATGGGGAAAAAAATTCAGACATCATTTAAATAATTAGATTTCTAGTTTCAACCTGTTTTTCTACTGGTTTTCAACACACCTGAATCTCTGTTAATCCATGACTGGAGTAAATAGAGCTACATAAAGGTTTCAGAGTTATACAAACAATTGAGATGGGACATTTGAGCCTTAATGTCAAAACAAACCAAAAAGGACAATGGATTTGTCACTATTATTTATAAAAATAAACATCAAATTATTTCACCTGCGTAAATACTACAAGGAAGTACATTTAGAGTTAGGCCTGGACTTAAAGGTGTCAGAGAACGTTTGTATATGTTATACTGCCCGCCAATAGTTGACTCTTGGAGTGAGATGACGTCCACTTGAAACCTTTTTGTAAACATTTGAAATAAACAAAAACATAATTGACTGACTTACTGGTTCCCTATTCTACTACACTACCCAGCCTCCTTACAAGCAAGCTCCAGGTAGTGACAATGCCCATACTACCCATTCCCATTGTTCCATCTATCTATGAGATTTAATGTGGCTATACATACAACCCAATTGAGAGACACACACAACACACACACACACACACACACACACACACACACACACACACACACACACACACACACACACACACACACACACACACATACTATTCTTTATTATATAGTTAGATTACTTGGAAATGTGGGACCCTTGGGCTGTGGGAACATAGACAAGCTCCCCCTGAGCCCCCTTAACCTTCGATCACACCTAGACACATTTATGTGTTTTGGGATTATACTTTCTAGCATATCTTTTTCATTTGTTGCTTATATTGTTAATAATTTGGCCAGTTTGTGCATTTTTGGTGTTCTCAAATGTTTTCATGTATACTTTATGTTCTGCCTTTTTTAAACACCCCTACTGCAATTACTCACACCATCACACCTAAGCACAAAAGTGTGTCCCATTGAAACCCATTCAAATCCTTTGAAATCACTCATTTTGATCCTGCTTGAATAACAAGTATAAAACATGCAATGTCTCATTTCTCCACGTCATTCGAGGCCAGGGGCTTCAAGTGTGTGCTCCGAGGGATTTCCTTGGAGATGACGTCATTTTTACTATATGTGGCAAATGGAGAAAAAAACGTTTTTTTGCGAAATTGGGCGCACGCACTCTAAGTGTCTCCTACTCTCGTTACACAAGTTTTAGGGCATTATTCTTGTTTTGGTGTGCGAGTAGGTGTGTGTGGGGATGAATGCACGTCAAAGTTTGTGTATGTGCACGCGCGCGCCTTCAGCCTACACTCTTCATTACCGTATGAGCGAATGCGTTGAAGCGCAGATGGCTTTCAAATCGCCTTTTTCCATACCATTTCATTCATGTGCATTTTTTAATGCAAAAGTTCAAAGCACCACTATTTTTTTTGTTATAAAATACTTGTAGTAGATACAATAAATTCAACTCAGGTCCTTTTCCGGAACATGAAAGTTACTGCAGCCGTGAGAATCAAAATATACGCAGAATTTGTTTAGACAGGTGCACAATGCTCCTCTCTACATTAGTAGAGAAGAGAAAAGCTTCTCATTTCGTACCTGGCATCATGGCGACACGATATAATAGTGAGGAAGCGCGGGTAATACTAATGGACACAGACCAAGAGCCCGAGGAGCCCGATCGAGCATCGGACTCCAATACGGAGAGGGAGGATAAGGAGCGGACGCTGCTAGTTCCGGCAGTAGGCCTATGCCTAAGACATCGGCCAGATACGGGTTGAATGTGTGGGTGACTTGCGTTTTGAAAACAGCGTATGCATGGAGGGTGTCAGTCTACACCGGCCGAACAGCTGGTGAGCCCGAAGCAGTGACGGAGGGTCGAGCTGGAGCAGACGGAGGACTTGCGACAGCGGCGGTTTTACAGGGGGGAAGGGGGGGCAGTCTGCAACAACTTTTTTTCCTCATATGGGCTAGAAGAGGAACTGCTCCAGAGAAAGCTGGCTGTTTGCTTTTACACAGAGGCACACTTTGGTGTTGCACGTCCCAAAGCGGGGAAAAAACGTCCTTCTGCTCAGCAGCGGACAGAAGAAAAAGCTGCAGATCATTCTGGACTAAAACCGCTGCAAAGGAAGAGTCGACACAATGGACAAGGTATGTAAAAATTATAGTATTTCATATATGGTTTAGATCTATTTGATTGTGTTTTCTTTTCTTTTTTTTTAACCTATTTTACTTCTTTGTTTTCTTTGCGTATTATACGTTATCCTTGTAATTGTCATTGCCAGGTGTGCATGAGGAAACCTCAGTGTCTCACGAGTTAAAATAAAGGTTATTGTATTGTATTTTTACAAAATTGTCTCCATTGTCTCTGGTCCCTTTTTGCAGATGATCGCGGCATACAGCTGCCAGAGAGCGACCAGGCGGTGGCCCTTGGCACTGTTCTTCAACATCCTGGACATCAGCGCGCTGAACGCTTACATCACATGGACGGCTATCGATCAGGCATGGCACTAGGGGAAATTGCACAAGCGGAGGCTTTTCCTTGTGGAGCTCGGAAGAGCTTGGTAGACTCACAGATGGCCCGAAGAGAATGCATCCCACGTGCACCATGGGCTGCCAGCCTGGTTCGAGGGGCTCGGGCAGGTAACCCCACCACAAGCCAAGCAGGTCCAAGCGGCTCACCCACCGACCCCAGGGCAGTGTGTGCTCTGCTTGCACTGCAAAGTTGCAAGCTGCAGCTGCAAGTCTGTGGGAAGTTTGTGTGTAAAGAACACTACACAGCTGTTTGCAGCTCTTGCTTTGAATGTGAGGCCTAAGGTAGACTAATTTGGTGTTCATTGGTTGTATTTGTGTTGTTAAAAGGGTTCAATTAAAAAAGAAAATCATTTATATTTGATATGTGTGATGAGTTCCGATGCTGGTTAAATAAAATGTAAAATAATTTAAAAAAAAATTGTAATGATTTCATTTTTATTGGCTGGTTTCTTGTGTGCACATAAATGTGCTTAGGTGTGAACGTGTGATTATTTTATGAAAAGTGACACTGCAAAAAAAATTGAAAATGCATATAAATAAATGTTGCTGCTAATATCTCACACATCCTAGCCTGCAATAACCAAACCATAAATAGTGCAGTTTACATAACGTTTTTGGAAAATAAATCATATTTTGCATATTTTAAACCAAAAAAAATAGGTTTTCAATTTCAAATCATGTCAATTAAAGGGTTAATTTAAAAAAAATACATTAATATTTGATATGTATGGTTAGTTCTGATGCTGGTCTAAAACAACATGTAATTTTTTTTTTATAAAAACAATCATTTATTTCATTTTTATAGGCTTATTTCCTATGCGCACAAAAATGTGCTTAGGTGTGAAGACGTGATTATTTTATGAAAAGTGACGCTGCATAAATATAGAAAATGCATATAAATAAATGTTGTTGCTAATATTTCACACACACTAGCCTGCAATAACCAAACCATAAATAGTCCAGTTTACATGACGTTTTTGGAAAATAAATCATATTTTGCATATTTTAAACCAAAAAAAGGAGGTTTTCAATTTCAAATCATGTCAATTAAAGGGTTAATTTAAAAAAAAATACATTAATATTTGATATGTATGGTTAGTTCTGATGCTGGTCTAAAACAACATGTCATTTTTTTTTATAAAAACAATCATTTATTTCATTTTTATAGGCTTATTTCTTATGCGCACAAAAATGTGCTTAGGTGTGAAGACGTGATTATTTTATGAAAAGTGACGCTGCATAAATATAGAAAATGCATATAAATAAATTTTGCTGCTAATATTCCACACACACTATCCTGCAATAACCAAACCATAAATAGTCCAGTTTACATGACGTTTTTTGAAAATAAATCATATTTTGCATATTTTAAATAAAAAAAAGGAGGTTTTCAATTTCAAATCATGTCAATTAAAGGGTTAATTTAAAAAAAATACATTAATATTTGATATGTATGGTTAGTTCTGATGCTGGTCTAAAACAACATGTAATTTTTTTTTTATAAAAACAATAATTTATTTCATTTTTATAGGCTTATTTCTTATGCGCACAAAAATGTGCTTAGGTGTGAAGACGTGATTATTTTAAAGGAGCATGGAAGGGTTAAAATCACCATTAGCGGAGCCACGGCTGTGTATAAACAACAAGCCCCAACCTCAGCGATTTTTACCAGCATCCAATAAGGAAGTGACCACAACTGTAGTAACCAGGAAGTGCCACTGGGGGCTGGGAGCAGAAGACAGCCATCTCTCATTGACTCCAATGTTAAACATGCCGTTTTCACAGCATTATTAAACCTATTTACAGCCTGGGCCACGAAACCATTTTAGTCTGTATGTTTAGGTCATATCTCCATGACAACACTGAGGGGGTGAATTTTTTTGGCCCACGCTAGTTTTTATTCTTTTGGAGGTTAAAATGTATTTGCGCGATCTCTTGAGTGACAAATCTCCGCCCGTTGTCCCTCACTTGCCTCGGAGGTATACGTCAGCTATCTCCCTCCCCCTCACAAAATGGCGACGCGCACAAACCAGGATTATTGGATGCCGTGTGAATAACTGAGGTCAGCCCGGATGCTACATCCATATTATTTACTATCTATGATAAACATCCAACTTTTTTCAGTGAACAAACTATGGACAGGTCGCGGATGGTGAGTCAATATTAGACTATTATTGACTGAGCATGCCTTAAGCCAGGGGTGTCAAACTCATTTTGGTTCGAGGGCCACATACAGCCTCTCTGATTTCAAGTGGGCCGGACCAGTAAAATAATGGCAAAATAACGTACATATGTCAACTCCAAATCTCTAGCTTTGTTTTTCAGTAATATGCTTTATCACTCAGCCTACATTTGTAACCTACATTATTACGGATCACAAGGGATCTCTGTACCCCCCAGGAAATGTCTTAGTAAAGGTTGCTGCTGGCCGTGGGAATAGGAGGTGCGGCGCGCAGCGCCGCAGCAAGATTTTTGGGGGTATTTTGCTCAAAGATGCCAATACGCACTAATGAAATAAACAACTGTTTATTTGAATACACAAATACAACAGACACTGACTGACCTTACAGTTGTCCAATTTTGTTTACTATATGTACATGGACACATTTTGTGCAGACATGCAGACAGTACAAAATACAATTAAATAAAAGTGCAACTTCTACTGTTTTGATTAATTTTTAAATACAGAGGTTATTGGTTGTTTTGGAATTCGTTTTTCCCAATTTAAAACATAAAAATAAAGCAGCATGGGAAATTAGGAAATAAATCTTGTAGGCCTACACTAGCATGCTCCTGCTCGTTTCGTGCGCGCAGAGCCGCAGACACATCGCGCTTGCTAGTACATTAATTGTTCAGCACTAAAAATAAAAATAGTTGTATTTATTTTTTTGGTTTTTACTTTGCCATAAAGCACTGGAGGAAACATTAATAGCGGTGAAGCAAGATTGCCATTTACCATTTAACACGTTGCTAAAATGTGCTTTTTTAAATTTTGGCTGCCCCCTAGCGGCTGGAGTGAGCATTTTGGTTATTTCTTTAAAAATTCATATCTCCTCACAGGAATGGGCTAGAGACTTACTTTTTTTTTAAAATGTTCATGAATGTGTGCTCTACAAGTCGCGGGCCGGCCCGCGGGCCGTATGTTTGACACCACTGCCTTAAGCCATCTCATAATGCCATCCTCACAGGTCTCCCCTCCAAAACCTTGGACCGACTGCAATATGTACAGAACTCAGCTGCCAGGGTTTTAACTGGCACTAAGCCCTGGCAGCACATCACCCCCACCCTGATGCAGCTCCACTGGTTACCAGTTAAGTCCTGGATCAAGTTCAAAATCCTCCTACTCACCTACAAGTCCCTGCATGCTCTGGCCCCCCGTTACCTCTCTGACCTCCTCCATCCCTACACCCCCCTGCGGTCCCTCAGGTCCTCTGCTAAGGACCAGTTGGCAACCCCCCCGCACCAGACTCAAGACCTTTAGGGACAGGGCCTTTTGTGCGTCTGCCCCCACTCTGTGGAATCTGCTCCCCCTCCATATCCGTTTGCCACTTCAGTGGAGTCCTTCAAAAAGCTCCTGAAGGCCCACCTCTTCTCAGAGGCCTATGACCTCTAAACCGCCCCCACCCCCCTGTGTACACAAACACTGTACTTCCCCCTTTTTTGTGAAGCGACCTTGAGTACCTTGAAAGGCGCTATATAAATTCAAATTATTATTATTATTATTATTATTATTATTATTATTATTATTATTATTAAGCATGGTCCTTTAGGCAACAACTATGTGATAAAATAATGGCAATCTGCACAATGAAATGTCTTGACAAATTAGCTGTTTAGCACAATTATTAGGTATTGGATTATTTGAATGCACATCTCTCAGTAAATAAAACCAAGTATTCAGCCAAGCCAGAGTGTAGATAGTATTTTATAGATGGATATCTGCAACCACTAGAAATGCAATTCCTTGAAGAAATTGCGGTGTGAATGCTGACGCGGCTGAAGCTGATGCTGAAGAAGCTGATGCTTCACTGCTGAATGTTGATAAAGAACGAAGGATGAATATATCTGAATCAACAGAATGGTTGAATAATAGAATGTTTGAAAAATTTGGAATATTTGGAAGTTTGAATGGACTTTCTAGCTGAATTGAGGAATGAATTATGACCTTGAACTATGACCTCCAAAATGTATGTATCAGTTCATCTTTGAGTCAGAATCAACATTTGTGCAAAATTTGAAGAAAAACCGTGGAAGCGTTCATGAGATAATGCAGTCACAAAAGGCAATGTCACAGTGACCTTGAAATTTGACCTTTGACCTCTAAACTCTTGTGATGTCATCTCTGAGTCATAATCAACATCTGTGCAAAATTTGAAGAACATCCGGTGAAGTCTAAAATGGTGTGTTGGAACGAGGATTCGAACCCCCAACCCTGTGTTCAGCTCAATCAGGATACTATCATGTAATGTCCTGAAGGAGCTGAACATGTAAAATGTGGAATGAAGTTTATCGGATGAAAAATTACTTAGTTAACGCAATTAGAATTTTCTCCATCCGCTTAGAATGGGGCTGTGCCGTCATTTTGGGACCACAAAATTTCAAATAAATATACATATTTTCATATTTTCGGGGTCCTAGAGCACATTCCAGAGCAGTGTTAATTTTGGCAGCAAATTCTGATTTAGTCTTAGTCTTTTTTGAATATCACACCATTTAGTCTTAGTCCTATTCTAGTCATCTGAAATATTTTAGTCTTAGTCTAGTCTTAGTCAACTAAATATAAGCAGATTTTAGTTGACTAAATTTAGAGCGGACTTAGTTGACTAAGTGTTTATTTCTTCATTGAATGGTATTAAGATTTAATGGTTGTAATACAAAACATGTATTCTATTTCATTCGTAATAATCTTACATAAAATCAGTGTACCTGACTGGATAGGGGGGAGGGGGGGCTTTAAGAGCCTGTGCCCGGGGTCCCATTATCTCATGATCTGTCTATGAACCAACTGGATTCAACAATCTTTTTTCTTTTTGCGGGGAGCATGCACAAGCATTATTTATAAAAACAATTTAAATAAAGAAAATATTTTTAAAAAAGTGGAGGGCCCCACACTAGGTCTTGAAACGGGCCCCGAGATCGTTAGGGCCGCCCCTGGGCAGCAGCAGGAGCACGCAGATAAGGTGCTGATAAAACTGAGCAACTGCGCTTTCCTTTAAGCAACCCTGCTGCCGCTGTGTGTGTTCGGACTTCTTTTGCATCAAAGCCTTTTTGATAATAAAATGAGAGGTTTTAATTGAACGCTGTCCATGCGTCGGAGTTGATTGTAACTTACTCGGGTGAAAACAGAAACTAACGGAGGGAGGCGGCAGTTTCACGCTCGAGACATAGCCTACTACAAACAGATCGCGGAACTTAGCCGTTCCCCTAGACAAGGTTAACGGGCAGTATATCCCTGACTATCATTTTTGTCACACTGGCGCGGTCTCCCGTCGATTTTCACCGACACAGGATTGCATTCGCTGCTTTGCACTGATTGGATTTCTTCCCAACTTGTCCCACAAAAAGAGTAGTTCTGATTCGATCTCTTCTCCATTCGTCCCGCCCTAACAGTTTCGTCTCGTTCCTATTCGTAGACTATAGTGTCAGTTATACTCGTCTCAGTCTTCGTCATCATATCTGCCTTTTTGTTTAGTTTTTATTTAGTTTACGTCCGTAAAAAGGGTCGTTGACGAATATTTTTCGTCATAGTCTTAGTCAACGAAATTAACACTGTTCCAGAGGAGGTAATTTCAAACTCCTGATAAAGTTGAACATTTAGAAAGTTATTAGAGGAAAAGCATTCTCAAACTCTCGACTTAAGCAAATTTCACTTGTATTCTGGATGTATCATAAAGGTGCGAACACACTAGGCATTTTACACGCGTAAGATTTACGTGCGTAACGCGGCTAAAATGTTGCTTGATCATTTTGTGTCAAAAATGGTTGTACGCGCGTAACGTGCCTAGTTTACCTACCGATATTGTATTTCCCCTAATCAACCATGGCTGCGATCAGACTCGACCCGACACAATAGCGTGCATGTCCGCACAAAAACAAAAACAACACGGCCAACAACTGTGCCAAAAGACAAACTGAACAGCACAAATAGCCTAGCATTAAAACAGCATTGCATATTCACGGCAGCTACATAACAAACACAGTTACAGCAGCATCGGTGCACGGCGGCACAACATAAAGCCAAGTAGCCAACATTAGCCTACCTGGCTGTGACAGGGGACCGTGGCTGGCGTAGATCAACACCGGTGCTTCGCTGTACTCGTTGTGAATGTTCCCCGGACATAGCCGTGATGTTTGGGTCATAATATGAGGCGCTAGCCGCCCGCACACAACAGGGTGAGTTAACTAATGCTATACGGCGCTAACTTGTTTTATCGGCTTAAGCACAGCCGCACATGTTTACTGAATTAACCAGGAAGTCCATTCTCCTGGTTTACTCTCCCCACGTCTTCTATTCCCGAGCTGCTGTCATACAGCACCGGCTCGGCTGCCTGCAATACATTTTCCTCCTCGGTGTCTCATCAGCCTCTGTGTACAGTACACTGTCCGTCTCTCTGCCTGTGACGTCGGGTCAAGCTCAACGCTGATTGGCCAACGCGGCTAATCGTCTCGCGTAGGAGCAACAAAAGTTCAATTTTTTGAACTCCTCGCGTAGCATACGCGCGTAAAATATACGCGGGTCATACGCGGCTAACGCGGCTAAAATGTTGCTTTAGCGCGAGTGACGCATTTACGCGCCCTGTACGCGCGTAAACCAATGGTTCCCTATGGAAAAGGGGCGGATTTCATACGCGTCTGTACGCGTGTAAAGTGCCTAGTGTGTTCGCACCTTAAGAGATTGGACTCTTCTCCCATTCTGTGACCTACATTATCCTATGATGTCACAGACAGGTGCAGAGGTCTCCATAGTGACTGACAGCTAATCAGTGTCAATTGTAAACAGCTGGTACTGTACAGTCTATGGGCCGGTGTAGTAAGTCGCGTTTCTGTGCCGCTGTGCACGTTTATGTTATGAGCCCTGCAGCCCGAGTCAGCTCTAGTGTGAGGAGGAGTAGACGGCACGGCAGCGCTCGCTACTCAGCTCTCAGGCGCTCGGTTGTAATGCGACCGCACATGTGAGATGCTTTTGCGGAGCTTCTTTATTCCTCAAAGGACCAGTAAAAGTAGCAAGATTTATCCCTGGTCGCCTGCTTTGACCATTTAATTCGCTCAGGTTACAGCAATCTTTCTGAATAGGTCCATGACAGCAATGCTGTTGTATGCTAACCGTTAAGCTCTAATCAAAACACAGACATGCCTGCGCGGTGACGTCGCTTGACGTGGGCACGCCCTTTTGCGCATGCGCAGGAATCGATCAAAACAATCGAAATTTTCATTCCTTAACAATTCCTTTGGAATTGGAAGTTTGGAACCGGTTCTAAATTTAGCACCGGTTCCGATGCCCATCCCTATTTATATCTCACTCTGTACTGTATCGGTATGCTTGTTTTTAGAAGGAGAGATGGAGCACAGTTTCAGAGGGAGTTGTAAGGGACAAGGGGGTGTCAGGTGTAACTATGGCAACGGCACAGTTGGCCCCTAAACATACGTTTTGCTATGGGCTCCAGGGATTTAGGAATGGGTCTGCAAATGATCTCTGTTTGTCATTTAAGTACACAAATTGTATTTATGGTGGTGTGGTATGGTATGTTTAACCTTTCTCCTTGTCATGCTGCATCAAACCCCAACCACAGCCAGTTCTACCAGCATCCAATGCGGAAGTAACAATAAGTGCAGTTAGCGAGTGGCCACTTAGGGCAGGTACCAAAACAGAGCAATTTCTAATTGATTCCCATGTTAAATAGGCTGTTTTCACAGCATTATTAAACCTATTTATGGCTTGGTCCAAAAAAATCATTGTAGTCTCTTTGTTTAGGTTGTATCTCCAGGACAACACTGAGGGGGGTGAATTTTTTGACCAGTATTTATTTTTATTTTTGTTCAATATATGAATAACTAGGGGCGCAGCCTATTGAGTGACAGCTAACCACTGGCCCTCACTTTGCCTTGGAGGTATATGTCAGCTAGATGGGCGTATCTCCCTCCCCCCAGCGTCACATCAATGCCCTTTTCCGGTAAGAAGAAATGAGGCAGAGTAAAAATCTGACAAGATGGTGATGCGCGTAGGCCAGGACGATTGGATGCAGTTGGAATAACTGAGATCAGTCCATTTTATATACTATCTATGTGCTGCATGCTGTATCTTATACGTTGATTACAACATGTAGTGTTCCATTTTAAAGCTTTTTCAAAGTCTGTGATTTGTAGATGACAGCAATAGATACAATCATATGAAAAAGTTTGGGAACCCCTCTCATCCGGCATTATTGCACTGAATTGTAGAACCATGTACAGATACACAATCTGCAGCCAGATGTTCTTGCAGGTCTTTGGAGGTGATCTTTGGGTTGTGTGCAACCATTCTCACAATCCGCCGCATATGCTGCTCTTGTACTTTTCTTGGTCTGCTAGACCTGGGTTTAACTGCAACTGTGCCTGTGTCCTTCCATTCCCTGGCAACGTTCCTTACAGTAGAAATTGACAATTGAAACCTTTGGGAAAGCTTCTTGTAGCCTTCCCCTAAACCATGACAATGAATAATCTTTGTTTTTAAGATCTTTTGGGAGCTGTTTTGATGATCCCATTCTGTCTCACTTCAGCAGAGAGTCAAAGAGAAGTGCAACTTGCATTTAGGCACCTAAAATACATTTTCTCATGATTAAACAGACAATTATATGAGGTTCAAGGCTTAACAACATAATCCAATCAACTTTGTGTTTAAAGTCATCAGTTTTACATGCTGTTACAGGCATTAAAATCAACAAAACCACAAGGGTACCCATATTTTTGCACAGCCAGTTTTTCACATTTTATTTTATTTCATACAACCAAATACTGCTTTTCAAAAAATCTTTGTTTGGAAAACATCCCAGTACTTAGCTGTTCCTGGTAAATTAAAGACATACCACTTTTATATTTTTTTTGTGAAAGCAGAGTCAATTATAATGCCGGCTGAGAGGGGTTCCCAAACTTTTTCATATGATTGTATGAAGTCAACATTCCCTCCTCCTGGCACCAACTATTAATTTCTCTTCACTATCAGCTGCTATTTTCAAACTCCCATTGCACAATTTGTGTCTATAGATGGGGTTTGCCGCAGTGTTGAGTCAGGATTGTAAGTATGTGTATGTGAAAAAAAAACTATTAAAATTAAAATGTACTTATTGGAAAATGTAATGAGTTCTTACTGCCACCTTTACTGTGGAAATAAATCTTGTTTTTTTCTCCGCTCACAGAAAATACCCAGCAGCACCAAAACAATGCACATTGTCATTTTTAACACATGGTGCTTACATGCACAAAGAAATCTCACTCCCCAAATGACTTTGTAAACAAGATGTAAGGGCAGTGCCAGTAACATAATTCGTATAGGAATAAGTGTCAGGGTGCAGTTATTGCATTATTTAGAGGGCCATAAAGAGCCAGGCTATTGATTTCAGAGCAGAAGCGGCTACACAGTTATTTCTGTCATCGTCAACCTCATTAAATTGATGTATGGCACTTGCTATTCTCCTTTCTGCCTCTCTTGCTTCTGTTATCCATCGCTTTTTCACTCACTTTTATATGCACTCTGTCCGTCTGGATATCTATTCAGGATAGCGAAGAACACACTTGTTGCCACTAACAACCGTTTAAATGGTGTGTGTTTGGATCGTGGGTAAAACATGTTTCACATTTCTTGTTATCCCATTTGCAGCTTTGTATAGCTATGATGCTAACATGTTAAATTGACAATGCTATCATGCTGATGTTGTGAAGGTATAATACTTAACTGAGGCTGAATGAACATCTCCCTTTGTGTTCCTCATGCTCCATTTGAACATTGAATGTGTACTTTACACTCTCACTCTGCTCAATTCCATGTTGGTGATGCTGACCCAGCGACCCTACACATCTTAGCAAAAGCCTTTTTCTTGTGGCATGGTTTACATAGCAGGACATATTTATTCCTTGCTTCAAGCCACATCAACTGGGACTCCTTTCGATCAATACATCCTGTGATGGCTCTAACTTCGATGTCTTTTGGTCAGACTGTTATTCTGTTGACTTTATAGTGTAAGATGATCTGCTTCTCTTAACCTGATTTTAAATGCATGACATACAGTATGCATCAGTGACTCGTGGCCTGCTTGTGTGCTGTTTATAAGGTACTCTCCAACGGGTCTATTTTGTCTCTCTCTTGTCATCCTCAAATCCAAAGGTATTGAATACTCTGAACTGTGTAAGTACATTACGTAAGTACGCTAACCTTCTCCAACTTCTCCGCTCTGCTGCTAGCAACACCAGAGCTGGAAGTGTTGAATCCAGTTTCTCCGATTTCTTGTCAAGATTTCCTCACAAACTCAAATTGGTTGAACTTGCACCACATGCTTCTGACGCCTTGACTGCTGACACTATGTCATATTGATGAGGCTGGCAATAGTTCCATTGTCAACAGAGGAATCAAACCTTCTGTCTTAGTGTTGTATTGATCCATGCGTTTACTTGATTTTATTATTGTCTGTGTCTATTGTCTTCTGTTGCATTAACTATCTTTAATTTTTAATTTCTAAAAGTCATTTGTTGCTCTATCCGTGAAGGGAGGGGCAGGAATTGCTCTCTTTCTTTTTATTCTAAAAGGGCACATTGTGTTGTCTTGACTGTGTATGAGAACATTACATTGATATGGTTGAGTATCAGTGAGTGATCGAGGCACACACACACACACACACACACACACACACACACACACACACACACACACACACACACACACACACACACACACACACAGTATAAAACTAATATCATGTTCATAATGTATATATCGTTCATATTGTGTTATCTGAATATTTGGACTTAATGTATTTGATGCTTTGCTTTGGCAATATTTTCATTTTTTTTTATTTCATGCCAATCAAGCCCCTTTTTAAACTGAATTTTGAATTTGATAAAGCTACAATTCTTGGACACCTTGGTTCAGGGAGGTGAAAGGAGCCCATTCCCAGTGAAAAATGATTAACAAAAATATAAAAAAAATTAAACTAAACGTCATGTGCCTCTGTTTACTGCATGGCTTATGACTCTTCTTTTCAAGCTTTGTTTGCAATTGTTTCAAAAATAGAATGTTAACTTCTATTCCTGGTGCGAAAATCACTAGAACCTCCAGGGGTCACTGTTTACCTAACACCGCCGACAGGAAACATCTCCCCATGCAACTAGTACCAATTCTAGTATAACAAGGCATAAAGTTATAAAACTATTTTCTTTCTTTTAATTATCACCTGTCATTTGGTCCTCTGTTTTATAATCAAATAATTTTTCAGATCACTAATGGCTTTGCATGGCTCTCTGTATTAATCAGTCTACAGTGACACAGAAACTTGATTGTAGGAGTAAATATTTTCATAATTGGTTAGTTGGTAGATTTCAATAATGTCACCAAGAACTTTGAGGCAAACATTGATGCCATTATTGACTTTATAATATGATCGTATTTGTCATATCACACATATTTAAGAATAGGGAGCGCAACAAAACACCAGTTTTGGAGAAGTCAAAGACTGGGAAGTTTAATATTTTATCGAAACGCAGTTACGTACAATTGGAAAAAAAATAGGGATAACCAATTTGCCTGGGAGCATACAGATTGGACTCTGGAGCAATGGAAAAAGGTTGTGTGGTCTGATGAGACCAGATTGACCCTGTTCCAGAGTGATGGGTGCATCAGGGTAAGAAGAGAGGTGGATGAAGTGATGCTCCCATCATGCCTAGTGCCTACTGTACAAGCCTGTGTGGCAGTGTACAGTAGGATCTGGGGTTGCTTCAGTTGGGCAGGCCTAGGTTCAGCAACCTTATGTGCCAAATAAAGCTTATCAGAATGTTTTACGTCGAATATGTGCCTTAATCAAAGCTAAAGATGGTCCAACAAGATATTTGAGTGTGACTTTTTTGGTCCGGGCAGTGTATAACACACACACACACACACACACACACACACACACACACACACACACACACACACACACACACACACACACACACACACACACACACACACACACACACACACAGAGAGAGAATGATAAGTAATCCTGCCTCATCTGCTCAAACAACGATTTGGATCTATTTCCAAAAAATGAAGAGCTGCTAATCTGATATCTGAGTACATATATAGTAGAAAGGGATTTCTGCTTGAAAGTGATGCATGTGCCAGAAAGAAATTCTACAACAAGGACATTTTTAAAGCTTGATACGTGAAGATTCTTCGGTCAGTGTGAATTACAATAAGATGAGAATAAAAAAGTAAAAGACTGGCCTAATCATGCCAGGCCAGAAGTTGGCGATACTGTGTCACATCAGGTCGAACACCATTTAAGAGAGTTGTAAAACTTAAGTGGAAATGGCAAAAGCAAAACACCAAAGTGGATTAATACGTTTGTCCAACATATATTAGCCCCTTTTACACAGAGATTGCGGCGTATTGACGGAACAACATCACTCCAAAATGCCGGCTTTGCTTGCTCCTGTGTTATTTACACAGAACCAAGCAACGCCGGCCTGCTGGCGCATCAGTAGCTCCTTTTACACAGCGTCCGGAATGAAAGAGGTGCTTGTAAACAGCGTCAGGTGTGACGTAAACATTTAGCGCCGCGCCGGTCAGCTGCTTTTACAACAACACTGGCCGGTGAATTGAGAGCAGAAGTGCTGGAGCTTGCAGTAAGACGGCCGTATTTTACTGTCCCCACTGCCAGTTGATCTCGCTACGCGCTGAGTCCAACATCACTGGGACTGTTTACCAAACTGACAAAATCAATCCGCGTCACCTCTTCACGTCTTGAGTTGTGTTAGCAAAACAGTAGCTCTGTGGCTAACAGCTGAGCCGGAGCCTTCAGTCAGCTGAAGCAGACAGTCTAGCGGGGCGAGCAGACCCCCGTTACTAGGTCGTATCCTTGGTCGTTCCTATTTACTGGCGTACTACTGGCCGCAGCTTGACATAGTAACCGTTGCTACTGAGTGAGTTCCGACTGAACAAGCTTCAGCTTGTCGGTCAAGTGACCCGTTCGCTATACTTTATCCCTTACTTAGCCTAGCCTAGCTTTCCCATTGTACAACTTCTCCTGGGCAGAAATAGACTCATACACTCTGCAAAATGAAGCGCGGGGGTTTGGATTGAGCAACGGACCTTATGATCAGATAGATTATACGCCGTTCTTTTTATTTGGTGATTTTTACGGGACATCAGGCCGCCGTGATTAATGTTAAACACACGTCCTTCAACTGCTAATATGGTCGCATGTTTAGAACGTAGGCTAAGGAACGTCAAACGCCCCCCTGTTCCGCAACAACAAGCTGGAGCATTTAAACAGAGAGGCGGAACTGATTGTGTCGGGAATCTTACTACCCCCTGAGGTAGTAAAATTCCCGGAACAATTTCTCGCACCTTTCTTCCCTCGTTCCGCAACTGTCGCATTTAAACAGCTGGGCGGAGGGCCGAAAGGCCGGCATATTCCCGGCTTTCACTGGCTGTGTAAAAGGGGCTATTGATTCTCTACTGCTAGCCGTATTGATAATGTACTAAAGATTGGCTTCCCGGGAAAAAATGAACCCCGTGATGACCGCAAGCGTCTTTTTGACTTGCACGGCTCAACAGAAAATGTCTTATACGGTGCATCTTTCACCGGCTAAGTGAGTTTTTATTTAATTGTTTTAATTCTCACCGGCTCATTGAGGCTCCCTCTTCAGCTGTGCTCCAAATCTCTGTTTTACTCGCAAACTAGGTTTTTCAAGCTATCCAGCCTGGAGGTTGTTTATTTGAAGCTCTGTTTCAATGATCTGAAATCCGTTTTCAGATGATTGGAGGCCAAATATGTCACTCCAATGCAATTCTATTAATGACTGATAGAATCACGAGTAGTTGAGTCTGTTGATTGAACAGGCAGATCCCTATTATAAACTGTTAATAGTCAGAACAAATATGTAGCAAATTAAAACTCAAAGAAAGAATCCTCGCTGAAAAACATACATATAGATGCAATACTCTCATCATTTGGTTCCAATTTCCATTTCAGAAACAAAATAACTAAGACAACACATCATCTATGCAAGGCAGTACTACAGTAAGTTTAATACAACAAGAGTGTACAGTTTTGTTAGCTGCTGTGTGTGCTAGCTTCAACATGCTAACCATGATAATTCTTAAATCACCTATGTTTAGCAGGAATTGTTTACCATCTTCCGCAAATGTGCATGTGTGCTTGTAAAACACAATACATGTCAACAAAACTCAAGCTAACTAATGTTTACAACCGAATGTGCTTTCATATATATATGTTTTTTGTCTTTTGGCATTTTCAATGCTTTATTTATATTGGCGAGAGACAGAGATGAAATAGGGTAGAGAGGGGAATGACATGCAGGGAACACACACCGGTAGGATTCGAACCGGGTCTGCTGCGAGGACTGAGCCTCATTGGGGGGGACCACTGTAATCGCCCGCCCCCCCTCCAAATGTGCTTTCTGAGAGACAGACGCTTCACTTAAACACATTACCAGTGGAGATTCAAACTATGGAAGAACATTGATGTAGATGAGAGCACAAGCAGGATGCCATGCAGAGGGAAAATCTGTCAATTCTGTGTTAGGTGCAGACTAATCTTTGGTGTCCTCTTGTGCACACAGAGCAGCAGTTAACCCACTATTGACTGGCGGAGGAAAGGATGTTAAACTAAACACTCTGGGAGGGAGGAAGACATATGGCTTCTCCTCTGAGATAAGATGGACAGACACATGAAGCTTTATTGTTACCACGCTGAATAAAACACCACACCGTCAGCTGTAATAATAATAATAAGAAGACCATACAGGAAAGGTTCAAACTGTATCTTTCTGATTTTCTTTACTTTTGTGGCAGGTTTAAATGTCCTCCGTAATATTATTTCCAGGCAAGTTTTAGATTGAACTAAATAAATGATCTCCATCTGTTAGTTGTTTAACAGAAACACTACTAAGCGTGTCCTCGCAGTGCGCATGTATCCAGATTAGATTTCTCAGGCTGATGTAAACCACTGTACATTGCACTTTGTCGTGTGTAAACTCTGAAATAAAGTTGAATTGAGTAATTAGTTTCAATACTGATATTCACCATTCTCTTTAAGACTACAACACACACACACACACACACACACACACACACACACACACACACACACACACACACACACACACACACACACACACACACACACACATAAAAACCCCAGTAAATTGGACCAGTTCTCACAGGTCTGCAGTCATTACTTTGTCTGGCCTGTGGCGCTGCTTTGTCACAGCACAGGTGAACATCAATAAAGCTTTCTTTGAACAGGTAAACAGTACAGCAGCCAGTGGTGGACTCACAAAGGCCCGTCTCTTATTTTAGCATTGAGACTGTCTTGCTGTGGTAACTGATAATGTCTAGCCACATGAGCGTCACCCACCAACCGCTGAGTCTCAACATGGGGGCTGGTCGCCATGGAAGCATCGATTCAGCTTGCTGTGTTATGAATACTACGCTTTGTTCCACAGGACTTCCGCTTCCCTTTACCCCCAGGGGAAAGTACTGTAGGTTAGATCAAAATGTTACGCAAGCAAAGACATCTCGTATTGAACGTCAAGTAAGAATAAAACAGAGCTTTTCCAGATATGAATTACAGTATATGTGGTGAAAATGAGTTGTTGGTCATGTACAGTATGTTATATGACAGCTTTGTAAAACTTGACAGAATGCAATTAGTTCGAATGAAAGAGATTTTCTTTCTTTCTTCAGATTTTCCTTTAAGGTAAAGTGGATCAGTTTTGTTAGGATAAGTCACCAACCTATGGCCAAATTTCTCTCAGCTTATCTTCTGCACTATTTCTGATAAGATGATAGCAATATATTGATTGAATATATATATATATATACATATTTGATTGCTGTTTTTGTTTGAATATATACTTTATATACAGTATATATAGTGTATATACAGTGTTGTGCGAAAGTTTGTGAACCCCTTGAGCCTTTTGGAATTTTATTTATTTTAACCATTATTAATTAATTTTTTTCAATACCAGTATTTTTTATATGAAATAACAGATGTTTGTTTATCAATTCAACATTTTTCTTTTCCAGAAATCAATTGTTAAAACAGTTCAAACAAATTATTTGACAAATGTTGTATGTGCAAAAGTTTGTGAACCCTAAGCTGCATTGCATAAATCGAGCAAGGTAAACACAATCAGGTGGGCCAAATTGATTGATGAAATAGACCAATGTAATGAGAGATCTTTAGGGAAGAAATTGGGCGCCACTAGCTAAAACAAAGATAAAACCACGTCAGTTTAGGCCCACCAAACTGAACCCATACAGGTCAGACATGCTAAAAGGGAAAGAAATCTCAGAAGATCTCAGGAATAGAGTTGTGATGCTGCACATCTGGGGACAGCTATAAATTAATTCAAAAAAAGTTTGAGCTCTATCGGTCCACCGTGAGGAAAATCATCTACAAATGGAGAGCTTTACGAGTGACTAAACATCTGCCTAGAAGTGGACTTCCTTCAAAAATATCTTCAAGCGCCACAAGAAAAGTATTTTTTTAGTTAAAAGCCAACCCAAACATTACATCTAGTGATTTGCAGACCTCTCTTGCAACATCTGGAACAGATGTGCATGGTTCCACAATAAGAAGAAAACTCAGTCAACATGGCTTTCAAGGGAGGGTTGCTGAAGAAGCCTCTGCTGTCAAAAAAGAACAAAACTGCTTGTCACAACTTTGCCAGAGAGCACCTGGAGATACCTGAAGTCGTATTCTGTGGACAGATTAGTCCAAAATTGATCTGTTTGGTCATAACCAAAACCGCCATGTTTGGGCAAAAACGCAACTCTGCCTACCACCAAGAGAATAAGAACCTTCTCCCAAGTGAAGAATGGTGTTGGCAAATGGTCTGCAAATCTCCAGATGTAATGTGTGGGTTGGCTTTTACCTGAAAAATCCCTTTTCTTGTGGCGCTTAAGGATATTTTTGAAGGAAGTCCACTTCTAGGCAGATGTTAAGTCACTCTTAAAGCTCTCCATTTGTAGATGATTTGCCTCACGGTGGGCCGATGGAGCTCAAACTTTTTTATACGAATGTATAGCTGTCCCCAGACAAATCAATCAAAACTCTATTCCTGCGATCCTCTGAGATTTTTTCCCCTTTGAGCATGTCTGACCTGTATGGGTTCAGTTTGGTGGGCCTAAACTGACCTGGTTTTATCTTTGTTTTATCTAGTGGCGCCCAATTTCTTCCCTCAAGATCTCTCATTACATTGGTCTATTTCATCAATCAGTTTGGCCCACCTGATTGTGTTTACCTTGCTCGATTTAAGCAATGCAGCTTAGGGTTCACAAACTTTTGCACATACAACATTTGTCAAATCATTTGTTTTATCTATTTTAACAATTGATTTCTGGAAAAGAAACATGTTGAATTGATAAACAAACATCTGTTATTTCATATAAAAAATACTGGTATTGAAAAAAATGAATTAATAATGGTTAAAATAAATAAAATTCCAAAAGGCTCAAGGGGTTCACAAACTTTCGCACAACACTGTATATAAACACTCACTGGCCACTTTATTAGGTACACCTGTTCAATGGCTTATAAAAACAAAAAGCTAATCAGCATGGCAGCAATTTAATGCATTTAGACGTGGTCAAGACAATGTACTGAAGTCAAACCGAGCATGTTTGATGGTGCACGGCAGGATGGATCCATACTTTCATGTTGTTTACGCCAAATTCTGAACCTGCCATCTGAATGTCGCAACTGAAATCGAGACATCAGACCAGGCATGATTTTTCAATCTTCTATTGTCCAATATTGGTGATCCTGTGAGAATTGTAGCCTCATTTTCCTGCAACAGAAGACCCCAGCGGGTGCCACACCCGCTGGGGTCTTCTGTTGCTGTAGCCCATCTGCTTCAAGATTGGTCGTGTTTTGCATTCAGAGATGGTATTCTGCATACCCTGCAGGTTGTAACGAGTGGTTATTTGAGTTACTGTTCCCTTTCTATCATCTCAAACCAGTATGCCCATCCTCCACTGACCTCTGACTTCAACAAGGCATTTTACGTCCACACAAATGCCTCTCACTGGATAGTTTTTCTTTTTCGGACCATTCTCTGTAAACCCTAGATATAGTTTAGAGTGAAAATCCCAGTAGATCAGCAGTTTCTGAAATACTCATACCAATCCTCCTGGCACCCTCAACCTTGCCATGTTCAAAGTCACTTAAAACCCCTTTCTTACCCATTCTGTTGCTTGGTTTCAACCTCAATAAGTTGACCCGTACAGGTCTACATGCCAAAATGCATTGAGTTGCTGCCATGTGATTGGCTGATTAGTTACAGTATATGTGTTAACAAGAAAATGAACCGCTGTACCTAATAAAGTGGCCAGTGAGTGTATACTGTATATACTGTATATATTCACTCACAAAGTGATATTTGACGGTCCCAATTCCAGTCTTGATTATCAAACAGCAAGTCAATTAACAGCAATTCTATTTCATCAACACAATAAAATAAAGTATGGTAAAATTATAAAACAAAAATGTTGAATATTTTCATATTTTGCTAAAGAAAAACCTCCTATTTGGTGGAATGTTACAACACACTGAAGATTGTTGGATTCAACAGGCTCAGGCTGTTTCATAAACTAAACAATCAAGAAAAAGACCCAATATATTGATTCATAATAATCGTGACAAATCATATTACACATCATATGGTTCTATCTCCTGGCTGTGTTCACCGGCTGGACCAGCTGTCAGCGTCTTTATGAGCATTTTAACATTCATTATATGTGTGCCCGCATTTAAATAAAAAAAATTGTGGCTATAATTGGATTGCATTGACTTTAATAAAAGGCAAATAACAACTCTATTCATGGAACTAGTACTACTTAAGACAATTTGGAGCTCACAGTTTCAACATTCTGTGAGAGGATTTCAGTTTATAGTGTCAGATCGATCTTACCACAGCTGGCCCATCTCATTTTCTTGCTGAAACAGCGATGATGATGATGAGGATGGTGAGGATGATGGCTCCGCCCACCAGGAGGTAGCACTTCCTCTTCCTCAGCTGTCTCTGTGGGGGGACAAAGCATTTAGTAGGTGTGTGTGTGTAGGGCTGTGCCACGGTAGGGCTGTGCCATATGACGATATATATCGTCTGACGAAACAAAAATGTCTATCGTTTCATTTTACGCAATATCGTTATGTTGCAAATTACAATCTTTACGACACAAAAACAAATGTAACTCGCCGTTAAGTTATTGCGTCTTGTTCTCGTCTGAAGTATCCTCCAGGCTGGTTATGCGGGAAGAGTTTGCGGCCAAACTAGTTTTCACCTCAGTGAGGGATGACTATGTTGTCAAGTCTTGTGTTCATAGAGTTTTCTATCATCTAATGGACTGTATGATAGCAGACGGGGAGTCGTCCTCCATCAGTGTTGCTGAGAGGTCATCACTGGCGCTAGCCGAGCTGTCGGCGCAGAACAACCTCTTGAAAGTCAAAGTGTGTGACCTTGAAGGGCGATCGCGAAGACTAAACATCAACATTGTGGGTCTGCCTGAAAAGATTGAGAAGGACTCGCCTACGGTGTTTGTGTCGGACCTGTTTCCTAAACTCCTGGGAGCTGACAGCTTCCCCCACGGGATCAAAGTGGACCGGGCTCACCGGATCGCGCCTCCGAGCATGCTTGGGCTAAGTGTCTTCGCAGCATACACTCTTGCTCAATCAACTCAAGGCACCAATTCATTCAATATAAGGTTGTACATGGGCTCCACTATTCATGTGTCAAATTACACTTATTCTATCCCTCCTCCTCACCCCTTTGCATGAGGTACAATCACTCTGATGGAACCCTGACTCATATGTTTTGGTTCTGTCCCAGACTCCACAATTTCTAAGCGTGTTTCATGTTATTCAGATGTATACGACTACGTCCTCCATCCCAACCCAGAAACAGACTTTAAGTCATTGGAAACTTCTGTCGATCCAGTATGGGATGGTGATCGCAAAAAAAATGTTTGGAAGAAAGAGATAGCCCGATGTTTTGACATCTTGCTCATAGAGTTCTCCAGTATTTTATATAAGGAGAAAATTCCATATGAGATTTCAGGGATAGCAGAGAACTTTGAACTAATTTGGCAGCCTTTCATGACTATATCACAGTACTGAAGGGACATTCTCGACATCTCAAATAACTTATTTTCAGTTTGACATTTGACAAACCTGTATAGTAGAGCACACCATGTTTGTTGTTCTTTTTATTTAATCTTTTATATTCATATTCCTTTTTTCAGTGTTTTGGGTGTATGTTCATAAAAAAAAAGTAACAAGAGAAAGGCCTTTCCCTGTGTAATTTTTATAAAATATTTAATTATTGAATTTACAGAAAATATCCTATATCGTCAAATTTATCGTTCTCAGGATATGAAATTAACTATATTGGGATACGAGATACGTGTCATATCGCCCAGCAATACGCCCAGGCAAGACATGAACAAGGTAAATAATGAAGGTGAAAAAGATCTCGGGGGATCTGTGTGAATAATAGCTGGATGAGGATGATGGATCCTGGCAGGGCGGCCGCTGTCAGATGACCAATAGGTGGAGGTGTTGAATGAGACACATGAGATGGAGGTTGCAAACAGGATACGTTTTTTTATTATTAGTGAGAACAGTAGTTGGCTGTTGTTGAGCAGCAGTAAGTTTGTGTGGTTTGTTCTGACACACGCTTGGTTAGAGGAGAGCCAGTGGCATGGCTGTTGATCCAACCTGTGTGCCTGTGTGGCCTTGCCAGAGTGGATTGCAGGGCCAGTGCTGCGACTTTTGTACAGATGGTACTTTGCATAATGGGGTTGGACGATGTGTACCAAACTGGACAATGTTATGGAGGGGATCTTTTTTAAATACATTTTTAACCTTTATTTGGCGGTTGAAGGGACATTTAGCGGAAATGAGGAGAGAGAGGGGGATGACATGCAGAGAACGGCCATGGTGGATTCAAACCCACGGCCGCTACAATAAGGTCTGTGCCTATATGCTACGTGCTCTACGCACTACGCCCAGGAGCGCCCATTCTTTTTCTTTTTCAAAAGACTAATGTTACTGTAAGGAAGTCTGACCTGGATGGGATATGAAGTAAAATTGTAGGCTAAGCAAGCAACCCCACATACT
Organism: Ammodytes dubius; assembly: GCA_026122265.1. NCBI lineage: Eukaryota > Metazoa > Chordata > Actinopteri > Uranoscopiformes > Ammodytidae > Ammodytes > Ammodytes dubius. The sequence goes on along the minus strand of CM047509.1, from coordinate 2,668,331 downwards.
GTAATATTAAAGGCTCAAACTGAGTTGGACTTTCTCGAGGTAGCACACGTATCCTAAAGTGTGTTGACGTCTGGTTATAAAAAATAAATAAATCAAACTAATACATAGGCAGATTAAAGAAGCAACTTGTAAACATAAGCTCGTGATACTTTCACTGCTGGATGTTTTAAAATACAGATAAGATTCGCCCTTCATTTGCTAAAGCAGGCACAAACCAGGTAGAAATATATCACTTTTATGTTTATCTGCAAAAGCGCAATATGCTTTTTTATTTTGAAGGAACGGATGAGTCCATTGCCAATTGGCCAAATCCTAATGTATCAACTATTTGTTATAAATACACATATGTGTCTGTGTTTCAACCATGCACTGGTGTTTAACCTCAGATAGAATGAGTCAACCAGCGATTTATCTCTTTATGAGTACTAAAATATTCAGCTCAAGCTTTTCATACACGATAGTGATTGCTGTAGTTTAATAGCCAACGACAACAGCCCTGTTTTGTGTTTTTCGGAGCTAATTCAATACAACCCAACAGTGCACGTTCGAATGCAATAGGAATTTGCACCATAAAGACAGACAACTGGAAAGTGAACATGGCTAACAAAGAAAGTGGCTTTTCAAGTGGATAACATTAAACACAGTTTTGAAGGAGCTAGAGGATTCAAGGTCACACTGACAAATGCCGAATGACTGAATAAAATGTCTACACTTCCCTCCATCAAAGAGCTGTGCAGTCATCACTGCTGAACATTATTCTTGTGGTCATCATGGAACCCTTAAATGACTGAGTGGAGGAGGGAGGCAACACACAATTGATTGTCAATCCCCCAAATCAAATATGTTTTATTTTTTGCTTTTTGTTTAGCCCATTACATATTGGGCTATCAATTTGTAAGCTTATTTTTGTTCTTGTGTCCTTGTTCAAGATAGAATCAAGAAAAAACAAAGAAAAACTGAGTTAAAAGTGACTTATTCTGGTGTCACCTAATTACAAAGCTCTCCACTTTTCAAATATTAGAATAGCAAGATGGGTTTTAAGCCTTAATTAAAATACTTTTAAATTTTTTTACTGAGAACTGTCAACAACATAATCCATGAGTCAATATTGAATTGATTTTAAATGAGCAGACTTTTGTGAGTATCGGGCCAACGTTCAATGAAAGGCCCAGGACACACACCCTGCGTCTACTGCACATCTGTGTCTGTCTTTGTTTTCCAGTGACCGTGTTAACACACTACAGCTCCACACATCCAACCTCCAACGCCCTGCTGACGCTGGTTGGAGGCGAGTCTGCAGCGACGCTCCACATCACCTCAGGAGGAGGAGCCTATTTTCTCTCTCAGGTCTCTCCGCTTTAACTGATAAGAGAAATACTCTACTGAGAGTCATATTGACTTCATACTAGCAGCTTTCACTATAGGTTCACCATTTTCTGGTGTGTCCCTTTCAAAATAAAATTTCATATGAATCATAAAATGACATGAAACAACTTCATATTGATGGGAATTATCTATGAAAACTAAAATTGAGTTCTGACTTTTTTCTCAGAATTCTTAGAATGAAGTCAGAACTCAATTGTGTTACTTATGTGTAGCCCTAATCCTCTTCCATACATTTGTTAAACAAACAGTAAACAATCAACAATCAATAATTGCTTTTTTGGTTTAGTTATTTAAAGCTTTTATTGTGTGTAAAACTCATGTTACAATGAGACAAGGCATATTGTCATTTAAAGTAGCTACGAGGGACTTTTAAATATTTCTGAAACAGACACAACGTACTTCCGCTCAATTTTCATTTCCCTTCAGTAGTCAGTCTGGAGCTGGATCTCAATTCAGGGGTTACAGCCTACTTAGGCTGCATTTGGCTGCATTTGAAGACCGATTGCGTCATAGCGGCGCACAAAGGCTTGTTCCATTTGCAACGATTTGCAAGGCTCCTTCATATGCGGCCGAGAAATGCAGCCTTCGTTTCACGGTTTTGAAGGCTGCAACAGATGGATCCTTCGCGGCCCAACATATCCCAAGATTCATTGCGTTTTTTTCCAGTGATGGCATAAAATAAAATTTAAAATAATAAAACAGCAACGTGTTGCTCCATCTTATTAACTTTTATCTTCCTTTCTTTTTTTATTGTACAGGCATGCAAACTCATAAGCCATGAAAAAGGTGAGAAGTCCGAAAACAAACACCGGTAGGGGGGTCTGGATGTTAACCCTTCCAACCCGGAGCCCGCAGTACTGCGTTCTACTGCGTTCTGTCGGTGATTTCGTTATGTTTTAATAAATTATTTAACATTATTAAATCGCAGCGATATGGTTTAAATATCTCCGGAAAGCTGGGATTCTGCCCTTTCCGGGATATATTCTCGCGATAGTATACGTGACTCACAGCCAGAGATATGTTGCTGAGAGGCGCGAAAATGTATCAATCCTTTCCCTTGCGCTACTGGCTGAGCCGCTTGTCAATCAACACCCTTTCCCTTGCGTGATTGGTAGAGCTGCTTGCTGTCAGATTTTGTGAAAAACCATCCAATCAACTTAGTGTAATCACTAAGGACCTCCCCATTACTTGTCAAACAACATTCACTGAACAAAGGACAACTATTCATGCTCCTATTTCGGCTTCACCATGGCGCGGATGTTGAGCTACAGCTGAGGCCCGCAACGAGATTGAGAGGAGCAGTGACGAAGAAGACGCCAATTCCGACATTGAGGGCTTTGACAAAGAGGAATATGAAGATGACATGGATCCATTTGAAGACGGGTGAGAGCATTTATTTGACAAAACGTCTGTTTTTGTAATGGAAGCTAAGTGTGAACATGTAAACTAGCTTGAATGTTGCGTCCGTGACATGACCGATTTTTTTTTGGAACTGACGTGACAGAGCTGTATACTCTTGTCGCCAGCCTTCTGTTGTTTGAAAACAAGTAATAGTTTTCAAAAGGTAGAGAATAGAAATATATTTCAATAGTCTTACTTTATTCTCCGCTAGTGTCTGTGCATTATTGATTTAGTGGGTGCAACAATGTAGGCTAGGTTCAAAACAGTACAATCTTCCCCGTGTGTCTCAATTTTGTTTGCTAGCTGTCTCACATAAATGGACACCCGTGTTGTGTGTGTGTGTGTGTGTGTGTGTGTGTGTGTGTGTGTGTGTGTGTGTGTGTGTGTGTGTGTGTATATTTTTGCGTATGAGTACGAAAATGGTGAATGAACCGGCATAGGCATTAATCGGTGGCAGTGCAGCGCAGTCTGTTGTGTGGAAAGTCGTCATTTAGTCTGGCTGAGGGGAGGAGACAGAAGTTACGAGAGAGAGAGAGAGAAACAAACAAACAAACTGTAGTAGGCTATACAGCTGTTTATAAACGGGTATAATAATTTATTTTAGAAATTGCAAATGAAGCTCAGTGTGTAAATGTAAGCTAGCTTGAATTTTGCATTCTTGACATTACAGGGACTGATTTCTCTATTGATAGCACTACTTTTGTTTACTTTAGTTTGAAAATAATAGTAATAGGTGTGTATTCTGTGTAAAAGTATTTCCCTTTACAATTTACAAATAGTACAGAATGGAAATGTTTTTGCATCGACTTTTATTACACTGTTGTTTGCAAATACAAGTTGTGAAGTTTGAATATTTTTGTTATGAGATAATGAGACTGATTTCTGTGAATCTGTGGTCCAGGTCCAGGAGAAGAGGAGAACCACCCGCAAAGAGGTCCCGTGTCCCAACTCCACCAGCACCCCCTACGCATCAGCGGGCTTGGAAGACTGAGGAAGACCAGGACACCGCTCCTCCTGTCTCCAGGTTTCAACCTGCACACACCCCTGGCCCACAGCTAGGCACGCACTTCTACACACCAATTGAGCTCTTCAAATTGTTTTTCACTGCACACACTGTACACACACTCTGTAGCAACACAAACAAACAGGCTGCCAAAAAAATTGCCATGGGTAAAAAGTTTAAATTGACTGATTTGACAGTTGAGGAGTTTTACAAGTACATTGGACTCCTCTTTTACATGGCCCTGGTTAGACTACACCACATTGCTGATTACTGGAGGCAGAACCACAGTTTAACCTGTCCATTTGCCGCAACAGTCATGAGTAGGGACAGATTTGGTGTCATCTCCTGGAACTTACACATAAGTGATCTAGTTGATTTTAGTCATGTTTTTTGCAGTTCCCAACTTTTTTTTGGAAAATGACAGTGCATTATAGAAGCTAATGCTTTGTAAATGGGGATAATGCTTTCGCTCAGCAGGATAGTCTTTTTGTTTTCATGCCTGTTCACTTTTCTTGGCTCATTTGTTGTCTGTCTGTTCTCTTCCAGTTTTCCCTGGTGGAGACGAGACGGTGTGGATCAAGTCCTTCCTCTGGCAGCATCTGAAGTTCTCCTGCATCCACACTATTCATATTTTATTTTAGTATTAGCATGTTAACATTAGTCAATTATTGTATTCCTTCATGATTTTTTTGTATTGTTTGTACAAGTGACATCTATTGCATGATGTCCATCTTGGGAGAAGCATTTATTCATCTGTCACTCCATGACATTTCTCAATATTTTTCCCATTAAAGGGACTTTTTTCTCAGTGGAGAAGAAATGTGAAGCCTACTGAGGCAAATGTCTATTTGTGCTATTGGGCGTTAAGAAACTGTTGGCTTGGAATAAAGGTATTATTTCAGACAAATTTCGAATTTCTTTAAAAATCGGACTTCAAATTTCAACATTTGTCAAAATATTTTTTTTTTTACATTGGACTAGGGCAAAATTGAACCTTCCTTTCTGAGAGCGGAGAGTGTTCTGAACATTTTGATATGAATCACCTGGGTATTATGTTATCTACTTGCCCTCTAAAATGGTAATTTATAAAAGCATGTAAAATCGAGAAAATGCCCTTAGATCTCAACCCAAAAAACGTTTGGACAAAAAGATCATTTTAGTCATGTTTTTTGCTCTTCCTAACCTTTTTATGGAAAAATTCTAATACATTTTAGAAGCTAATGTTTTGGAGAAGCAATTTCAAGAGTCAAAATAATTTAATCAGATGAATAAAGGTATTATTTCACACAAATTTCGAAATTTTTCAAAAATCGGACTTCAAATTTCAACATTTATGTCAAAATATTTTTTTTTTACATTGGCATAGGGCAAAATTGAACCTTCCTTTCTGAGAGCGGAGAGTGTTCTGAACATTTTGATATGAATCACCTGGGTATTATGTTATCTACTTGCCCTCTAAAATGGTAATTTATAAAAGCATGTAAAATCGAGAAAATGCCCTTAGATCTCAACCCAAAAAACGTTTGGACAAAAAGATCATTTTAGTCATGTTTTTTGCTCTTCCTAACCTTTTTATGGAAAAATTCTAATACATTTTAGAAGCTAATGTTTTGGAGAAGCAATTTCAAGAGTCAAAATAATTTAATCAGATGAATAAAGGTATTATTTCACACAAATTTCGAAATTTTTCAAAAATCGGACTTCAAATTTCAACATTTATGTCAAAATATTTTTTTTTTACATTGGCCTAGGGCAAAATTAAACCTTCCTCACTGAGAGCTGAGAGTGTTCTGAACATTTTGATATGAATCACCTGGGTATTATGTTATCTACTTGCCCTCTAAAATGGTAATTTATAAAAGCATGTAAAATCGAGAACCAAAAAACCAAAAAACGTTTGGACAAAAAGATCATTTTAGTCATGTTGTTTGCTCTTCCCAACCTTTTTATGGAAAAATTCCAGTACATTTTAGAAGCTAATGTTTTGGAGAAGCAATTTCAAGAGCCAAAATAACTTAATCAGATGAATAAAGGTATTATTTCACACAAATTTCGAAATTTTTCAAAAATCGGACTTAAAATTTCAACATTTATGTCAAAATATATTTTTTTTACATTGGACTAGGGCAACATTGAACCTTCCACACTGAGAGCTGAGAGTGTTCTGAACATTTTGATATGAATCACCTGGGTATTATGTTATCTGCCTGCCCTCTAAAATAGTAATTTATAAAAGCATGTAAAATCGAGAAAATGCCCTCAGGGTTCAGAGGGTTAATCTGCAGTGACAATCCGCCAACCGCGGCCGTTAACCAGCATGCGCATAAATCAATGCAAATGGCTGCAAAACAACGGTTGGCAAACTCTGTGAATTTATTTAAAAAGTGATTCACATAAACCGAGTAGGCATATTAACACGGTAAAATAATGCGGCTACTTGAACGCTCCGATGACTCGGAGAGAATTAATTTTTTTTTAACTTCCCTGCAGTCGCTCTGACTGACTGATGTCACCGCCCCTCAATGACAAACACTGTTTCTGATTGGCCAAATGACCGTCAAAGCTCATATGATAGGAGTTAACATCCGTCAATCATAGTTAGTCACTATGGTCACTCCATGTCCATGCTCCGCTCCGCTCCACACACCCATACACACACACACACACACACACACACACACACACACACACACACACACACACACACACAGTGCTGGCCATCAGACCCCCCCCCCCCCCCCTTCGTTTCCAAAACGGCGAATTTCGCCGAAAGGTGACGAGTTTGCATGCCTGCTTGTACTTTATTTTCTTTTCGTCTGGTAGGCCACTTCTTTTTCTTTTTTCCTACGTTGACAAGGCTGTTTCCGTTGGCAGCAACCAGGGTTGCTAGGCAGCACAGGAGCGGCGAGTCGTCACGCAAGGTAACGGCTTGTTACGCAAACCGGAAATGCTCGTAAACGGAGACCTGCGGGGACCGTCTCGTTTAACAATGCTCGTTCGGCCTTCGAATCAGCCTTCACAGGCTATAGCCTTCATAGACCGCGTAGGTCTCTGTAATGGGATACAGTGTGGGTCGGCGGTATATTTTTGGCGGTCCAATCAGCGAACAGAGGGAGTGGCTGAGAACAATGACGTTGAGATGGTGATCCAGTTTCAGTTGTAGTCAGAAGCCGGCGCATGACATACGTCACAACCAAATGTTATGCGATTGGTTGACAGATCCAGAGACCCGCCTTCAAGTGAGTTAACGTTTGTCAATTGAGCGATTCCAGACCTTCTGTACAAATGAAACCGAGTACGATGGCCTGGTAGGACCAGGCTAACATTTTTCCTCTGATGATTATAAATTACATGTTACAGCTAACTAGACCATCAGTGCACATAATGCTATTTTTATATAGTTTTTCTTAAGGCGAGACACGGCAGGCAAAAACATCGTTTTTTAAGCACTGGTCAATTTTGAGATTTGTGTCTATTTAGCTTCCATAACATGTCTTCTTTCATACTAGTACGGATAAAAGGTCCAAAATATACGTTTTAGGTGTTTATTTTACTAAACTTTGACTGCTTGCGTCTGTATTTTGCTCCTAAATTCGTCAAAAGTGAGCATTCTAACGTAACATACAGCACCGCGGCCGCTGTATGAAACATAATAATCTTGGTACTGTTGGAAAGCTCTGAATCTCAAGAACAACGTTATCGCATCCAAATATGGTCATTTCCCTTGAATCAGTAACCAATCGTGAAAGTGTGAGGAGGGATTATGCTAGGAACGCGACCTCATTGGCTAATGCACATTTCTGACGATGTGATTTGCTGAAAGGCATCACGTGATGCTAGCCGCGGTTAGCTCGAAAATCACAAAATAAAATGGGAAAAACGTCGAAAATATGCCAAACCAACAAAAAAAAAAAAACTTAATCAATTGGCTACGGACATTACATGATCGCCATTTGAAGGGGAGAAGTGTTAAAGACATGTAAATAACGCCGATCACGTCGGAGAGACACAGACTGTCAGAGGATCAGAGAGGGGAGATGGTGGGGAGAGAGAGCGTTTATGCCGACAGGAGCAGGTTGACAGACAGTGGCTAATTATGAATTAATCACGTTTAAATTAGCATGTGGATGTAAATGTTACTATGCTATGGTTTTATATGTTAAGCAGTGGTATGCCTATATGGCATTGAGGGGTGTAGGGCCTAATTCAATAAATTACTCTAGCTATAATCAGTGATTATCAGCAGAATTCACGTTTTTATCTTTAACGGCCGTTTTCTCAAAATTAGCTTTTTCCAATACTCTGCGAAAGATATCTCAACTTCTAGACCACTGACATCAACCACACTTTTATAATCATTCATAGCACTATTTTAAAGGTTTTTACAGAAGGATTTGTTAATATATTGTTAATTGTCTGATTTATGATACATTTTCCTCATAAAAACATGCCTAAAATGCATTTCTAAGACATGTACATAGTATTTTTTGATTTATTAAACGAAAAAAGGCTGTATCCAAAATCTGTTCTGTAAAAACTTTAGAAACTAACATGTGCTTAAAATAAAATAGAGATTTTAACTCTGGCTTTATCCAACATCTCGATTTCTTTCTCGAAAAATGACCCAAATTTACGCATAATTGGTTAAATATTGCCATATTTGCATATTTAATAAAATATTAAAGAAAAACATGTAATACAAAAAACATATGTGTTAGTGTCAGTAATCAACTGGCAAAGTTTCATGATGATATCTATAAGTTAAAAAAAATTCCCTATTCACCTGGGGTGTCTCGCCTTAATGCCTTTGTCATGGGTACGCTTACCCAGGAAAAACAGCTGCCGTAGTAAAAACACTACCACTTTTGTCCAAAGGGGGGCCTATAGAGTTAACATAAACGGAAGGTTCATTGGAGCACCTTTAACCTTATTTTTTTTTTCTTACATTTCATGTGGTAAGAAACTGGTGAGTAAGATAGCAGCCTAAATTAATCCGTACAGAGAAATGAAGCACATAACAAAAAGTGCTTGATCACAGCACATGAACTCTGTGGAAACTACACAATCTCATGGTCAGTTGCATTTTAGTTTATTCAGTTAATAGCTCTTCAATGGTTTCCAACACTATTTTCTGTTTCACTTCTCTTTTTTTGCACTTGGCATAATTTAAATTTGAAATGCCTCAAACATTTCCCCCATACAGCACATGAGCTTCTTTCATCATGTCAATTAATTGCCATGTCGGAGAAAAAGAAAAAAAGTGTTGACTGTGTCAAGCAAAAAAATATGAAAGCAAATAGAGTGAATAGTAGGGGTTAATAATATTTATATTTCCTAGTCTCCTCAAGCGGTGAGGATGTGTCGGAGCACAGAATCTATGTTGTTTGAAATGCCTCTTTTTTTCCCTGGTCTTCTTTCCCCCAGTCTGTTTTCTGCTACAAAGGCAGCGAGAGCAGCAGCGTTAGACCACAGCCCGGGCTGGAGTCTTTAAATCCTGACGCGCTTCAAAGCACGGGGAGAGCAATTCATCTTCTTATCTGAGACTCAAAACAGGCTTTCTGTGTGGAAGAGCGAGGGAGAGAGAGGGAGGAGAGAGAGAAAAAAAAATGCTGTCGAGTAATTTTCCGTTTAAACGTTCCACTCCACAACAATTTGCATAAGCAGCCCTGCGTCTGTGATAAGAAGATTGGTAATTTTCAAAGGCTCTGTGGGGATTGAGAATTAAAAGCCTTTTTCTCCACTATCTCCCCTCTTGCAGCTGGCCACCGCAGATTCCCCAGCGTCTCTCACGCGTTTCCTCCTAAACTATATGCCGCAGAAACTTTCCTCTCTTCCCTCTCCCTCTGACACAGCCTGGTCTCTCCCTCTCTTTACATACTGTATTTCTCTTCCATACTCCTTCCTTTCTCTCTTTAAGTCCCCCGCCCGCTCATCCCAGCCACTGCTGTTATTTGAAGAGAACAAGAAAATAAATAAGGTAGAAGGGGAACAAAAAATGGCTTAGTGTAACAAAGAAGGTATTGCAGTATTTTTAAACCAGAATGTTCCAGTTTGCAGGGCATGGTACCAGGTTGAACAGGGGAGACCCGCAGAGGGAGAGAGGAGGAAGGAGAGAGGGGGGATGCTCTTATCACTAGTCACTTCATCTGCCTTAGAAGCAGTCCAGGCTGCAGGCCATCTGGGAGAAGACACCATCTCCCTCACCCCTTATTATTCACTTTTTAATGTCTCATATATGTATATTTATAACTTTATTTAACCAGGAGAAACTCATTTAGATGATAAAGTTATTGTCAAGGGTGACCTGGTCAAGAGGCAGCAGCATAATAAAAACACAAAGTTACAAGAGGACCAGGGTAATAGATCTAAAAATAAAGCTAATTAATTCACATTACATCAATTTTAAAGATCCATTTTTGGAACCAGAAAAAATTATGTAAATAATGACATCTTAAAGAGACTGTACTTATTCTTTCACTTCAGATTTAAAAGCATTTACCCAGATGAATTCATCAAGTCATTCTGCAGCGTATTCCATTCAGAGGGGGAAAAGTACACAAACAGCTGTTTTCCCTCTTCTGTGCCCACATTAGGGACAGAAAGCAAAATTATGTCCTGAGAATGCAAAGAGCACTTTTCCATGTGATAAGAGAACATAGGTAGTGAGGTAGAACACCAAGCGTTGCCTTATTAATAATGATAAACAAGTGACAGAGCCTACGGGTGTACGGAGCAGGAGAGTATAACTCTCTGGGAGGCCTAGATTGGCCATCGGGAGTACAGGGAGATTTCCCACTGGGCAGGTCTATCTGTGTGTGTGTCTTTTCATTTTTTTATTTAGGCTTTTTTTTCTTTTTTTTTGGACCGGCCCACAGAGTGGGATGATTGGCCCAGGGGTTTGTCTGTCATTTGAACATTGGTCAATCCCATCTCTCTGATTGGCCCACAGAGTGGAGAGAGGAAGCATGATTGGTCCACTGGTTTGTCTCTCATTACAGTTTAGACAGCCGCTAGGCAACGCAAACCTGCTGATTGTTTGGCCTGTCAGTCCCAGCCAGCGTGTGCATAATTATACAACGCTCAGAACATGGACCTAATAAAAGAACAGCAGCATGATGCTAAATAACATCTGCTTTATGAGGATATTTTGGATTCAGGTACGGCGATGTTGAACAGAAAGAAGTGCTGTGCCAAAAAGTAGATTTAAAGTCACTACGTTACATGGCAACACAAGCGCAGAGAAAAGTCTGATGAATGAGAGTGATGGCCCAGACACGTTTAAGTAAGTTAACATTAGTGCACACTGCTACTCATACCTGCAAACTCGTCGCTTTTCGGCGATATTCGCCGTTTTGGATCAAAATATATGCCCCACGTGAATCGTATAGATCCGAAGAGTTTTTGGGGAGTGTGTGTGTGTGTGTGGGGGGGGTTGGGGGTAGCAGCAGCTGCCAGAGAAGTCAGCCAGCACTTTCCAGACTGGACTGTGTGGGTGAGTTACCGTAAATAATGGATTGGATTTATATAGTGCTTTTCAAGGCACTCAAAGACGCTTTACAGGGTTCCAGGTTCCATTCATTCACACAGTCATACTGGTGGTGGTAAACTACCATAGTAGCCACAGCTGCCCTGGGGCAGACTGACAGAAGCGTGGCTGCCATTCAGCGCCTACGGCCCCTCCGACCACCACCTCAAACATACAGCAGTCATACACATTCACACGAGGCAAGGTGGGTGCAGTGTCTTGCCCAAGGACACAACAACCATGACACTGGTGGCAGAGCGGGGATCGAACCGCCAACCCTTGGATCATTGGCCAATCCGCTTAACCACCTGAGCCACGGTTGCCCCTAGTGTGAGACAAGGGAATATCATTATCTTGGCAATAAAACATCTTTGGTAGACGTCATGAGTATTGTCCAATCAGCGTTAAGATCAGCTCACACTGGCGAGGTCTCCCGGTGATTTTCACCGTCACAGCGATCGACTCGCTGCTTTGCCCGGGCGGAGGCTTTGTGTGAAGGTGATTTAACATCACGGTCGTAGACGAATGTTATAACTTTATGCTTTATTTTGCACTGCACTGTTGACCCACACAGGACTCTTAAGTGAAGCTGACATTTTAATGAGCGCACATTGCAGTGAGCTCACAATCAGAGCCGGGCCCGAGGCATAAGCGAATTTAGTGTTGCTTAGGGCCCCCGACCGCCAGGGCCCCCCCCAAAAAACGTTTATTTTTTTTTTAGTTTGTGTGTTTGATATTAACATCATATAATTGTTTCATACAAAAAAATTAATACAATGTTTTGGTCTATATAGTTAATAGCCCAATAATTTAATCAGTTCATCTGGGAGGTAATCTGAGTTTAACTGATCACGCCACGTTCACGTCCATGCACAGTGTGTATTGAGTTTATTTAAAAACATTTAGAAATGGGGCTGCCCTCAGATGCCCATGCACTGTAAAGCCTATTTCAGCCTTGTCTGTGGATAAAAAGATAGCTGGACAACAGAGTTCTTCTGCTTCGTTCCTCTCACTGCATTTAAATGTATTCATTATATTACAGAGAAATGTGTCCCGTAAAAGAAAATGAGCACCAAGCCCAACCCAGAGGACCCTGCATAATATTTTATTTTAAATTAATATTTTTATGGAAAATCCATGTGTCTTTCTTCAATAGCTTCTAATTCATTCGACCCAGTGTCTCCAAATTATTTGTTCACACAAAATTCCTCAGTTTTAGCCTCTTAGGGTGTATTCACACTGGGAAAGTCCGCTAGTTCACTTGCTTTGGTCCAGACCAAATTGAGTTTGGATTTTCTTTGTTTGGTGTGGTCCACTTTCATATTGCCCCTTTTGCAAGTGAACCAGCATTACGAAGCAAAACCACACGTGAGCTGAGGTCATTCATTCATTGGACAGACATTCTGGGGTGGCGAGAAGCAGGAAGCACGCAGTTAAAACTGCGAAATATACCATTGATATAGTAATATGGGGTTAAAAATAATAAAAAAGGCCTACATCTAACCTATAAATAAAGAGGAAAAACATCAAATTATTGTTGTTTCATATGGTTATAATATGTAGCCCTATGTCAATACCACGTTATGTGGCTTGTAGCCTACGATATGAAACATCATTTTTACTGTATTTTTGGTGCTGGACGCGTGGCTCGCGAGAAGAGTAGGCTCATGCCGACACTCAGCTGATTAAACTGTGTATCAGCTGGGTGTGAGTTCGGCGCAGTTCAGCTCCAAACTGACACGGGGATAGTATTGACGGCCCCGTACATGGGAAGCAAAATAAAAACACACACTTCTTGCGCAGCGTGAACCTGTTGTCACTGTGCGGGAGACGCTCCCCTCTCCTTCATCTGATCGCTGAACACATTCAGCATTTTTACGCGTCCTCTCGATCAAATGTAATATATTGTTCTGGGCTCCCGGTCAAACCACAACTTATCGACCTAACAATGGCGACAACAACACTTTCCCACAATGTGAAGCTGACTGCAATTTATTAAAAAAGAAAAGAAAGAAAAGGCACAGTGCGTCCTGCATTTGGGTCGGATCGAGTTCGGACAAATTCACACCACAAACGAACTGCAGCAGAGTGCGTTTGGAAACGGACCGAGACTACCTCTTCAGCTGGGTCTCGGAGCGTTTGTTTGGTCCGCCTCCGAGTGCGATTGCTGTATTCACACCTGCCTGAAAGATGCGCACCGAAGGCAGAAGTGCATCTGAGTTCGTTTCAACCGAACTAAACACGGCATGTGTGAATACACCCTTAATTTCCCTCTCAAAGTGCACCAGATTCATGCATTTCACTTTAAAAAGTAAACAAAAATCTCCCTGGGGAGCATACCCCCGGACCCCCCTAGGAGGGTCGGGATCACAGCTGGCTACTATTTTCACCCAACTGGACATTGGAGGCAATAGTGGAAAACTCTGGTTGAGTGAATGATATTTAACAATAGTCAATAATTTGAACAGCGTTAAAGGCCAGGACACACCAGTCCGACTTGTTTCTACTTGTTCCGACTACGCAAAAAATGGGGTCGGCCGTTTCAGGAAGCTCCAGGCTTCCCGTCGCGGCCAGAGAACACACCAAACTGACTGCTGACTTTCCGTACGCTCTGTTGCTTGCGCGGGACGTAATGTCTCCATAACAGCAGGCGGCGCTAACCTGTATTGTGGCCCGAAAAAATACGAAAGCCGGAAATGATGGGACAACTCTCTAGACCATAAACATAGATAGAAATACGTATTTATATTTACGGACCATAAGAGCACAATTTTTAGCAGAGAGTGTCGAGCATGCTGTCGAGCAGTCAACAAGGGTTGATGCATGTGAGTACTCTCAAAACGAAACGAACAAACACATTAAAACGATGGCTAGCTGTTGTTAGCTGTTTGTGCTACCCGCCTCACTTCCGGGCTTCACTGATTCGCTAGCCCTCCACCAATCAAATTACTCCAAATGAAAGACGGTCGGCCAGCCTGTCGCCGCCGATTGAACATGTTCAATCGGCGGCGACAGGCTCAAAACAAGCCCGACGACCTCTACGTCGGCCGACGTTACGGCACACACCAAACAGATTCGTCTCCCGACCCCCTATCGACTCTACGACGGCGATTTTCGGGCTGGTGTGTCCTGGCCTTAACACCCCGACCCCCCCTAAAAGGGTCGGGTGTGTGTCACCTTTTTAACCTCCTATAAGTTTGCAGGTCTGGCTACTGTTTTTGACCTTTGGAGAAATGCATTCAATTTTTTTCAGGGGGGGGGGAGACGTTTTTAACAGACTTTGAGTTCTTAAAAAGTGTAAGTTTCATCTAATGTATTATTAGTATAATGAATGTTTTACACTGTTAATGGCTATAATTTGTGCATTCAAAAAATTCCCCAAAAGTTGAAATGTAGTACAGATGTGTTTATGCTATGCTGAGGGGGAAAAGTTGGTGTATGGATAAAACAAAAGTATGACAAAGTAAATTTGAATGGGCTTAGGTCACGAGTCATGGAATACATGATACACGTGACTAACATGTCACTCAAGATACCACTGAAAAACTAAAAATAGCTCTTCTTCAGTGATGGGTTCAAGGGCCTGGAGATTTAATGCTTCCAACTGTTTCTTGCCCAACTCCAAATATTCACATTGCACATTGATTCTAAGAGGCATACCATTTTGTATACAATGTTCTATGTTGTTTTACTTGAAAAATAACAACTACAAAGTCAAAGTATACAGACCTTGGTCTAAATCTCAATAAATATAATTATATTAGCAAAAGATCATATGCCAGATAAACGACAAAAAAGCCATGCCAATCATGCCAATATTCAATATGAAATAAGACTAATAGCGGGCACAGAGATCGACACCCACCTGTCCTTCTCCCAGCACACAGACTCTGTGTACAAGAAGGCACAGCAACGCCTGTTCCTGCTGAGGAAACTCAGGAGCTGTGATGTCAGACAGGACATTTTAACAGCTGTCTATAAATCACTCATAGAATATGTACTCACATTCAACATCACATCCTGGTTCACCCTCACCTCTGTCAAAAACAAATCAAAGCTTTCTCGGATTATCAATCAAGGAAGCAAAATAACAGGCAAAACTCAAATTCAATTATCAGTACTCCACAGCCAGGCAGTTAAAAGGAAAGCCAACATCATTACACAGGATCCCACCCACCCCCTGCACAAGTCCTTCCAACTTCTGCCATCAGGCCGCCGGTATAGAGTACCCCTATCAAGGAAAAACATATACAAAAACTCATTCATACCCATTGCCATAAACAGCCTAAACAAACAATGAACAATGGACAAATGAACCCTGACGCACTGTCACTTTACACTTTGCACATATCCACAGCTTTTATCTTGTTATTTTTACAGTTTTTAATATTTATACTTGTTTTAAGATCTATACACACTGTGTGTGCTCTTAGAAATCAATGTTGTTGTATGAATGCCTATCATTACATCATAGTGTTTGTATGTCGAGCCACGTCATAGACGATTTTCTGTTACGACAGACAATAAAGTTTTCTGAATCTGAATCTGAATAAAGTTAAAACCTTCTTGAAGTAAATTCTGGCCCACCTCTGCTCAAATGTCATTTTTGTGATATCTACTAACACCAGATAAGAGCAGACTAAACAGGAATCTTCCTCTCCAGCTCCAGGGTGTCCTGGCCTTCATAGAACAGCAATCTCTAGATCTGCCTTAAGCTCGCCTCCTGTGGGATGGGAGGTGTCTGCCAACACATCCTAAACAAGGGCCTGAGTCGCCACTGGCTTCTTTTTGCAAGCATGACCTAATTCATCTCTTCAGTTTATCCTTAAGGGAGTGTCCAACACTTCTGTGAAACAAACAGTATTTGGCTGATGGTATCTATTTTTTATTAAAATCTGTTATGACACTATCTGTGGCACATGACCATTTGTGTGTTCACAGACAGGATGTCGCGACAAGACAGAAACAAGCAGGAAATCATGGTACATTTTCACATTGTTAATGGTGTTGAAAGGCAATGTTTGTGTGTGTGTGTGTGTGTGTGTGTGTGTGTGTGTGTGTGTGTGTGTGTGTGTGTGTTTGTGACATAGCAAAGAGACAGCCACATTGAAGTATGGTGTGGTAGAATATGTTTTAGTTAGTTATAATTTCTCTGCATTTGAGGTGCAGACCACTGAGAGGAGAATACAGCGGCGTGCACAGAGACACCAGCGCGCTGCAGGGGCCACCCTCTCATGTACAGACTACATCTGCCCCACATGTGGCAAACCATGCGGGTCGCACATCGGCCTCCATAGCCACATGAAATGGCACCAACGTAACCCCCCATAATATCCCAGCTCAAGTGGAGCAACGTCATCATCGAATACGATGGACAGCCATAAGCAGTGTGTGTGTTTGTGACATAGCAAAGAGACAGCCACATTGAAGTATGGTGTGGTAGAATATGTTTTAGTTAGTTATAATTTCTCTGCATTTGAGGTGCTTTTGCTTAAGGGTTCTGCTATGGTTTTGGAACTCTGTAGCCATTTGTATGAAATCAAAATAATCTATTTCTTAAAATGTTTGAGAGGTCAGAGCATCACTGAGCAGCGACCCCTCCCAAACATTGGTAGTGGGACGTTGTAAAGGATTTTAGTGAGTGCAAATACCAAATCCATCTGCCTGTCCATATGGACTGTGCCCAAACTTCCATAGGACACAAAATAAATGTTAGCCACATCACATTATCAGAAACTCCAGCAGCTTAAGAACTGGTCGAGCAGCCTTTAGCTCCATTGGTGGCCTATATGTGTGTTTGAACTCTTACCCTGTTTTTATCTTTCAGCATCAATATTTGAACTAGTGCTTTGGTTGGCAGCAACAGCAGTTAACTGTTTTGAACATTGAACTTAATACCCTGACATCCTTCAACCGCATGGCAAAATACCTCCAAGGCCACGTTTAGGCTGATGTTTAAATGGAAGGATGCCAAAGAAAAAAGGCTCTAGAAATGAGCAGTGTCCTTGTTGTTCAGAGGCTTGAAAGCAAGGAAGAGAGAGGAGTTAGAGAAAGGAGAAAAGAGGAGAGCATACATCGCTTGTTCACCTTTGCATTTTCTAATACATCTAAGGCCCTCTACATAATTCAGAAAAAGTGAATTATAACCTCAATAGCTGATAGAACAGCCATTAAAACCAATTGATCTTTGCCTTCCACACATGGAAGTCACACTCACAGTGTCTCAGGGAGAAAAATGACTTACCTCGTGTGACATGAGAAATATCCTCATTATACAACAATAATGCAAAGCAATGATAATGGCCATAGAATTATTTCCCTTTATGGCATCTGGTTGGGAAAATTGGAAGTCCATAAAATAAATTATGTTTACAGCTGAACTGCTTCACTTGTAATCGGCTTATACGCAATTTACATAAAACTCAGAGTCCCATGCAGTCACCCAGATTATGATATTTGAGAAAAGCAGCAAATAAACACAGACTTCAAGGCCACTGCTGGCATCCAGGGAGAATGTCCTGGGATAGCCACAGTCAACAATGGAACAAAAACATTCACCAGCATCAACACATTTGGCCCTTTATTAAACATGGGTTGGCCTCTTGTTGAAAACAGCATCACAGCTGTTCATGTTGTGTAGCTCTGACATGGTGGAAACTCTTCAGACCTCAACAACATTGTGAAAGAAAACTAGCTAGCTTGCTAGTTTACACTGGAAACCGAAACGGTGCATCCGCAAAAATATTTTTGCAGATGCAGCCTATCATTCACATGACAACAGAAAATGCCGGCTTAAAGAAAGCAAACTTTTGAAACCACCTCCACCAAGGGTGGAATCTTTTGAAAACACAACTGTATTGAAACCTTGTAAACTTGCGAAACCGGTCTCTCTGGTAACACTGTTGTCACGGCTCCACTCGGCACATACGTAGTTTGCTGTCAAAATACCCACATGCGAGTTATGAAGTTAGAAGACAACATGCACGGTGTATCCCATAGATACTGTATAAAGTCAATTGTATTTATATCTATGGGTGTCTCTGTGTCACTATCACTGTGATAAGCGGAGAGTGCCGTGCAGGGCTCAAATATAACACTCGCCAAATGAGTATATTTAGTCGAAGTGATTAGTACGTTTTTGAGACCACCCACCACTTTTTAGCTGGGGAAAGATTTGTGCTCTGCCGGTTTTTCTAGCATAATAAACTTGTGTCACCACCGGTAGTGCCAGGGACATTGCTTTCTACATTAAAAAACACTATCTATAGATCACCGCGCAGCAGTTAGGTTACGGTTGAAACAAACAGGGGCCGGTTTCCCGATAACGTCCTCTCTTACCAAAGTTGTTTACCTCTGTAGTCGTGGTTCCCGAACGGTCTCTAGGAGAACCACTCCTTACGTCGCTCGTAGATGGCGCTGTCCAGCAAGAAACTGCTGAAATCGATTGCTCAGAGATCGATTTTATATTTCATGCTCATTTCATGCACTATATCAATTAAAACAGACGGCCAAAGTATCCAAATGAGCTAAAATCCTAAATGCAATAAACAGTAACATGGCACACTTATTTTAAGGTAAACTCTAATTCAGTGGTGTCAAACATACGGCCCGCGAGATGATTTAATCCGGCCCGCGACTTGTAGAGCACACATTTATGAGCATTTAAAAAAAAAATTAGGAGATATGAATGTTTAGAGAAATAACCAAAATGCTCACTCCAGCCGCTAGGGGGCAGCCAAAATAAAAAAAAGCACATTTTAGCAACGTGGGAAATGGTAAATGGCAATCTTGCTTCACCGCTATTAATGTTTCCTCCAGTGCTTTATGGCAAAGTAAAAACCAAAAAAATTTAAAATAAATAAAACAATTTTTATTTTTAGTGCTGAACAATTAATGTACTAGCAAGCGCGATGTGTCCGCGGCTCTGCACGCGGGAAACGAGTAGGAGCATGCTGTACTGTCTGCATGTTTGCACAAAATGTGTCCCTGTACATATAGTAAACAAAATTGGACAACTGTAACGTCAGTGCCTGTTGTATTTGTGTATTCAAATTAGGGGTGTGAACGTTTACAAAAATGTCTAACCGTGTACACGACGGAATTTTTTTTCGTATACACGGTTAACCGTGACGTCATTGTCTTCGCGCGCGCGCCGTCCTGTAAACACACAGTTGAAATGCACTACGCTCGTTTACACACCTCTTATTATAGGTCCATGGCACAAACACACACACACGTTCGCCTGACATGTGCGCCGTCATTAACGCGCTTCATTCATTTCCTGATTAATATAGCCTATCGCTTTCTACATGTCCACGTTCATGCAGGTTGAACAGGTGTTATAAAGTTCGGGCTACTTACGAGCTTAGTTCACGTCAACCGAGTAACTTTAATCTTTAGGTTATCTTTCATCACTCTTCCTTGGCTGTGAGTCGAGCACCGGCACGGCGACTCCCCGTGTGTGTGTGTGTGTGTGTGCGCCGATACACACACTCACACAGACACACACTCGCCGAGGGACAGACCGATTCGGCAGACTAGCTTTTATCATCCCCAATTAGTTTAGGCCTACTAGTGATGTAAAATCAATAAATGTGTGTCTCCAGAACATATTTAAAAACTTTGAAAAAAAGAAGATTTTAAATTTGAAGATTTTTTTTTTAAACGGTTTTCGTTTGTTGATTTTTCCTAAACGGTTATGATTTACTAAACGGTTACACATGTACACGTGTACACGTTCACACCCCTAATTCAAATAAACAGTTGTTTATTTCATTAGTGCGTATTGGCATCTTTGAGGAAAATACCCCCAAAATTTTTGGGCCAGCAGCAACCTTTACTAAGACATTTCCTGGGGGGTATAGAGATCCCTTGTGATCCGTGATAATGTAGGTTACAAATGTAGGCTGAGTGATAAAGCATATTACTGAAAAACAAAGCTAGAGATTTGGAGTTGACACATGTACGTTATTTTGCCATTAATTTACTGGTCCGGCCCACTTGACATCAGAGAGGCTGTATGTGGCCCTCGAACCAAAATTAGTTTGACACCCCTGCTCTAATTGATTATTCATTAATTTTTTCACACGTTTACATGTTTTGAGGCGGAGGATCCGACGCACTCTGCCCGGCTGCTGTCAGCTGAGCCGGACGAGCCGCGGTGTGGAACACAGTGCGGAGGTTCTAGTGTTAACCATGGTCGAACATACTACCATTGCCTAGAAAATATAGAAACAGCGGAGGAGATTAAGATTAAGATTGTTTCCAGCAATTACTTTCTTCATGAATGACTTTAAACCATTGGTGAAACACAACACTGGCAATGTGGCAGTTCCATGCACAACAGGGTTGTCACTTGTGTCCGTTTTACGCATGGTGCTTTAACAGAAGAAAATGTGTAGGTCTGAATCTCTGGCGATGCCACAGCGATTGCAGGAACTTTAACTTGTGTCATTAAACTAATAAATCATCTGACTGTATTTCATATCAAAGGGACACAGCGATGACTGTATTTAACTGACAAAAAACGATCCGACTGTAGGCCTATAGGCTAGTATATCACCTTAGTATTTTCATGTTGACGGACGTCGCATCCATTCAGTTAATGCTGATTGTCAGTTAGATGACTAAAAAGTACTTGTTCATATAGTTTGAACACTTTGTGAATCAGAGTGAATGGTATAGGCTACACTATATACAGATGGATCGTTTTTAACAGTTTGTTATTAAATACAGTCATCGCTGTGTCCGTTTGATATGAAATACAGTCAGATTTATTAGTTTAATGACACAAGAGAGAGTGCCTGCGATCGCAGTGGCATCGCCAGAGACACGGACCCCCACATTTCCTTCCGTTGGACACTAGAAGCACCATTAGTTAAGTAGGAACTCCACGTAGGGGTTACGATTGACCTAGTGTTAAGAAGGCTCTAAGAAGGCTTCTGGAAACCGGCCCCAGAGCATTAAGGCGAGACACCCCAGGTGAATAGGGATTTTTTTTTAACTTATAGATATCATCATGAAACTTTGCCAGTTGATTACTGACACTAACACAATTATTTTTTGTATTACATGTTTTTCTTTAATATTTTATTAAATATGCAAATATGGCAATATTTAACCAATTATGCGTAAATTTGGGTCATTTTTCGAGAAAAATGTTGAGATGTTGGATAAAGCCAGAGTTAAAATCTCTATTTTATTTTAACCACATATTAGTTTCTAAAGTTTTTACACAACAGATTTTGGATACAGCCTTTTTTCATTTAATAAATCAAAAAATACTATGTACATGTCTTAGAAATGCATTTTCGGCATGTTTTTAGGAGGAAAATGTACCATAAATCAGACAATTAACAATATATTAACAAATCCTTGTGTAAAAACCTTTGAAATAGTGCTATGAATGATCATAGAAAGTTTGGTTGATGTCAGTGGTCTAGAAGTTGAGATATCTTTCGCAGAGTATTGGAAAAAGCTCATTTTGAGAAAACGGCCGTTAAAGATAAAAACGTGAATTCTGCTGATATCACTGATTATAGCTAGAGTAATTTATTGAATTAGGCCCTACACCCCTCAATGCCATATAGGTAGCTACCACTGCTTAACATATATAAACCATAGCATAGTAACATTTACATCCACATGCTAATTTAAACGTGATTAATTCATTATTAGCCACAGTCTGTCAACCTGCTCCTGTCGGCACAGACGCTCTCTCTCCCCACCATCTCCCCTCTGATCGTCTGACAGTCTGTGTCTCTCCGACGTGATCGGCGTGATTTACATGTCTTTAACACTTCTCCCCTTCAAATGGTGATCATATAATGTCCGTAGCCAATTGATTAAGTATTTTTTTTGTCTTGGTTTGGCATATTTTCGACGTTTTTCTCATTTTATTTTGTGATTTTCGAGCTACCCGGGGCAAGCATCACGTGATGCCTTTTAGCAAATCACATCGTCAGAAATGTGCATTAGCCAATGAGGTCGCTTTCCTAGCACTGAATCCCTCCTCACACTTTCACGATTAGTTACAGATACAAAGGAAATGACCATATTTGGATCAGATAACGTTGTTCTTGAGATTCAGAGCTTTCCAACAGTACTATGGTTATTATGATTCATACAGCGGTCGCGGTGCTGTATGTTACGTTAGAATGCTCACTTTTGACGAATTTAGGAGCAAAATACAGACGCAAGCAGTCAAAGTTTAGTAAAATAAACAACTAAAACGTATATGTTGGACCTTTTATCCATAGTAGTATGAAAGAAGACATGTTATGGAAGCTAAATAGACAAAAATCTCAAAATTGACCAGTGCTTAAAAAAACTATGTTTTTGCCTGCCGTGTCTCGCCTTAAGGTTGCGGTTTCACATTAAAAGCATTTCACAGGATTCACATTACTAGCATTTCACTGTACAAATGTGAGTAGACTTTTATTTTGAAGTAGGCCTAAGAGGAATGTCCGCTGACAACCCCTTCACAGCTCTACAGCGCTCCAGTCACTAGCAGCATGTTTTCACAAGCTCTACACTGTGAAAAAAGAGGACAACAAGCTTGTCATGTGCAATACCTGTAACCCAAAGCTTACACCAACCGCTTAGTGTCATTAATTTTCGGTTACAGTAAGGTTTTATGCATCAAATTGTACTGGAATAGCTGTCTACTAGGCTAAGTGTCACCGCCGACTACTGGCTTGGCATGCGTAGCTACTACAGAGATTTTGGCCCGTTTTCTCTGAAACCATGTGCACAGGTGAAGTTTTCAAATCAATTGCGTCTGAACGTGGACACTTTTGAAAACATAAAGGGGAAAACCGTTGCGTACAGTGTAAACTGCCCCTTAGGATGACCAGTAATGTCCAAAACTGCTCACTTAAACAAACCAGACACTTTGTTAAGTAAATCTGTACAACTGCTTGTAAATATGCAAATATGTAATCAGCCATTCACATGCATTCAACTCTAGCATTAAGCATGCCACATGGTAAAGGCTATCTGCTTAAGTTCAAACCAAGCATCAGAATGGGAAAGCAGGGTGATTTAAATGACATTGAATGTAGCGGTTGGAGGCAGAGGGCTGGGGACTACTTTATATTTGTATTACGGCCCCCACACACATCCTGCGTCTACCTCTGGAGCGCGTCACGTTACCTTACTGCTGCCTCTCTCGGACTTTTCTCGGACACACATGCAACGTCTCAGCAGCTGCTGCTTCTAAAAGCCCTATCTTTCTACATAGAGTTTTCATAGATAATTCCCATTAAAAATGAAGTTATTTCATGTCATCTATGATGCATATGATTTATATTGAGTCTGGACAGTAATCCGTGCGCCCCAAATTTTTTTTTTCTTTTTTTAGGGGGCCAAGCCCGAGCAGGCTGGGACCGCTGTATGCAAAGCAACGCGGTTCCCAAGCCCTGCGGGGCAGGGAACCCTATTGTTTTAGTGGCGATTATTATTATTATACTTACCTCCCTAAAACTGTGTCCACAGCCCAAACCGTAAAGGGTGCAGACATGCCAATTGCATGACTAGATCCAGGTCCGTCCGGACTACGCAGACAAAAAAATTCAGACATGCCGGCCACTAGGTGGCGCTACACCAAAGAAAACGCGTTTGGGGCCATAACTCCCACACCGAAACTCCCACAGTCAAAAACTTTATATCCACAGATTCACTGGAGTCAGCTGCATCGTTTGGCATAGGCCACGCCCATTTGCGTATGGAACGATTTTTCGCAATATAGCAAAAACTGCAAAACTGACTTCGCTTCTCCTCCCACAATTTTTGGACAATTGACACCAAAGTTTGCACGGAACATCTACCGACCCACACGGAAAGAAATTATCACTCAGAATTTTGATCTGACCATGGATAACGAAACGGTAGCGTTTTAAATATTTGTTGATTAGCTACGTTTTACGTAGAAATTCATAAATCCATAATCATAAGTCGGATCAAGTCCAAATTTTAGACATATGTTGGGGCTACCCTTAATTGCGTACAATAAAAAATTTGGAGAATTTCGCCATAAGGGGGCGCCATAAATTAGGAAATTTTATATCTCCTAATTGGCCAGAGGAAATTTCTTAAAACTCACGGGAAACCATCAAGGGGCATACACGAGTCTATATAAAAAATATGGCCAAGAAATAGTAATGTTTAAGGGACTTTTTAATAAAATGAAAAAAAAAAAATTCCGTCAAAGAAAAAAGGCGGGAATCCGAATCTCAGCTAGCATGTCAATTAGCTCCGGCAGCCATTTTGTCAAGGCTGACAATCTGCTTTTGCTCATAACTCTCCAACCAAACATCGCACATTAAAAAACTTGACATCCACTTGTTCTGTGAATTGAGCTGCATCGTTCCACCGTGGCAGTTTTGCGAAATTCATCCGTAAACAGCGATACCTATACAAATCCCACACCGAACATCCCACGGTCAAAAACTTTACATCCACATGTTCCGTGAAGTGAGCGGCCGGCGCGGCGGTTGACGACGAGTTGCGTCGGAGGCTTGGCCCCGGTCAAAACTGCTTGCAGTTCTAGTTAGGGGGCCAAGCCCGAGCAGGAGCTGGGACCGCGTTTTGCAGAGCAACGCGGTTCCCAAGCCCTGCCGGCAGGGAACCCTATTGTTTTTGTAGGAATTATTATTAGGGGGCCAAAAACGCTAGAACTGTGTCCCCAGCCCAAACCGTAAAGGGTGCAGACATGCCAATTGCATGACTAGATCCAGGTCCGTGAATTCTCAGCATACAAAAAATTCAGACATGCCGGCCACTAGGTGGCGCTACAACGAAGGAAAACGCCTTTGGGATCATAACTCCCACACCGAATGTCCCACAGTCAAAAACTTTATATCCACAGATTCACTGGAGTCAGTTGCATCTTTTGGCATAGGCCACGCCCATTTGTATATGGAAACATTTTTCGCAATATCGCAAAAACTGCAAAACTGACTTTTCGCTACTCCTCCCACAATTTTTGGACAATTGACACCAAAGTTTGCAC
Organism: Ammodytes dubius; assembly: GCA_026122265.1. Classification (NCBI taxonomy): domain Eukaryota; kingdom Metazoa; phylum Chordata; class Actinopteri; order Uranoscopiformes; family Ammodytidae; genus Ammodytes; species Ammodytes dubius. Next base: position 2,643,005 of record CM047509.1, on the reverse strand, counting down.
AGAACATCTACCGACCCACACGGAAAGAAATCTTGCTAAAGCATTTTGATCCGACCATGGATAGAGAAACGGTAGCGTTTGAAATATTTGTTGATTAGCTACGTTTTACGAAAGAAATCATAAATCCAAAATCATAAGTCGGATCAGGTCCAAATTTTAGACATATGTTGGGGCTACCCTTACTTGCGTTCAATATAAAATTTGGAGAATTTCGCCATAAGGGGGCGCCATAAACGAGGAAATGTTATATCTCCTAATTGGCCAGAGGAAATTTCTTAAAACTCACGGGAAACCATCAAGGGGCATACACGAGTCTATATAAAAAATATGGCCAAGAAATATTAATGTTTAAGGGACTTTTTAATAAAAAAAAAAAAAAAAAAATCCATCAAATAAAAAAGGCGGGATGCTAATCTCAGCTAGCATGTCCATTGACATTACATTGTGCAATTAGCTCCGGCAGCCATTTTAATCTGCTTTTGCTCATAACTCGCCAACCAAACATAGCACATTGAAAAACTTGACATGCACTTGTTCTGTGAATTCAGCTGCATCGTTCTACCGTGGCAGTTTCGCGAAATTCATCCATAAACAGCGATACCTATACAACTCCCACACCGAACATCCCACGGTCAAAAACTTTACATCCACAGGTTCCGTGAAGTGAGAGGCCGGCGCGGCTGTTGACGACGAGTTGCGTCGGAGGCTTGGCCCCCTAATAACTGCTTGCAGTTCTAGTTTTACATATTTTCGCTTGTTGGAAGTTTTATTTTGAAGGGGACACACCAGGAAATGGTGAAACTACAGCGAAAGCTTCCAGTATGAAGTCAATATGACTCTCAGCAGAGTATTTCAAAAATCACTTTACTGATTTATACGGGAGAGAGAGAGGGGGGTGTGGTCGGGGAAGAAGAAGGCCGTAGACACAGATAGAGCAACGGAAAACTGTTGCGCTCATCATGATCTTTTTTATTTCTTCACTATATTGGATCTCTATATGTGTCATTTATCCAAAAATGAAATGCCAGAACTAATTGAAAATTAGGTTTTAAATCCCTCGGATTTTGATTGCACAATTAAATCGTGAAATAAAGGGATTATTCGCGTATACGACTGAGGGATGTTTTATTTTGAAATAAACACACCGGGTAAACGTGTAACTAGAGTGAATGCTGCTGGTATGACTGTCAGCAGAGTATTTCTCTATCAGTTAAAGCACAGAGACGCGAGAGAGACGCGCTGCTCTCGGAAAAAAAAAATAGGCGAGCCTCCTGAGGTGAAGGGGAGCGTCGCTGCAGACGTGCCTCCGACGCGCCTCAGCAGTGCGCCTGAGGTTGGATGTGTGCTCGCTCTACGTTGATTTCACAGTCTGTGACAAAAAGTCAGACGCAGACGCGAGGTAGACGCGCAGTAGAGGTAGGATGTGTGTGGGGGCCGTTAGTATTAACAGCTGATTAGTTGGATTTGACACATGTCCATCTCTAGGGTTACCAGATAACTGGACCCCAGGAAGACTAGTCTGCCGCTTCTGCGTCAACTAATGGGGATTCACAATAAACAAACAATAAAGGCCAAAAAAGAGATAATATACTGTACAGAAGTTAGCTGGGTGATAATGCTGTCCCCTAGCAGCAGTTTAGCTTCCAAATGAGCTTGGTACTGGCCCGTGTTGAGGAAACAGTCCTGTTTGAAGTGAACAAACACACAGCACTGTGTGGAGCAGCATGGGCCAGACAAAAAAATATATTAAAACCTCTCGTAGAGAGCGTATGGAATGAGACATGCGAAGAAGTGGTAGGGAGAAGGAAAACAAACATCACTCCCCGTCTATCCACGGAAACGATCGTGAAAGTGGGCAAGAGAAGGGGGGGTACTAAACAGAAGTAAAACCAGAGCAAAAAAGGCAACAGTGCAGAAGGAATATCAAGCTGCAAACACAGAAGTGAAGAAAAGTGTCAGAAGAGACAAAAAGAAGTACATTGAGGATCTAGCACAACAGGCAGAGGAAGCAGCAGGAAAGAAAAACCTCAAGGAACTCTACCTTACAACAAAAAAGCTCACAGGCAAGTTCAAACAAACTCAAGTACACATTAAAGTTTACAGGGGACACTCCTCAACCAAGGAAGACCAACTAAAGAGGTGGACGGACCACTTTAGAGCACTGCTTAAAGAGCACCTATTGTGCTTTTTCATCTCTTCTGACCTATAAATGCTGTTATAATGTTATACATTATAACAGCATGCTAAATGATACCAAAGTGTCAGATAATGACATAGGGGAGAACGGGGTAAGTAGGCACACTTTTTACTCTAGTGAGGATTGCTTATCACCTAAACATCTTTCAATAGTCATTCCTACATTAAATTGAAGCTTAAGGTGTTGGCTTGAAATGTGTACCCCTCACTTTTTCTATCTTATTGTAATAAAGAAGAAATTAATCATCAAAGACACCCTTACACATTGTGACAACCAACCCCATCAAGGGGTCGGTTGTCAAACACTATGGGGTTGTTTGTCACAATGTAATCTTAATGGGAATAATCTTAAAAAGAAGGCAAGAAAGTAGAACTAAATTTTAAAGTTTAATTGCATTGTCAAGTTGACAAATAGGCCTACATAACTAAATGTAGCCTTGGCAGCTGGTCTAGTTTGGGATGCACTGGGTTGTTTTGATTTTGTTGCCCTTTTTTCTTTTGCATGCTAGCTGCCTTTTCCTGCTCTATTCTTTCCTTCTCTGGGGTGTCAGTGAGGATACAGCTTGACAATGTCTTTCGTTATTGGGTTCCTTTTCTGGCTGCAGCCTTGAGATAACATGTGACAACCAACCCCCCAAAAAATGTGACGACCAACCCCAACTTGAATTTCTTGCTAGCATCAAGGCCAACAACCAACTAATTAGCTTGCTAACCAAGATCTAAACTATAGTTTACCCTTCACACTTTGTATGGGTAACAAGTGTTTTGTTATAAACCCATTGTGCAAAAGCCTAGAAGAAAAATGCTGAGTAGCTAAATATTTTCAATTTGACATGAAAAACACAAACAGTCGTCTCACCTCAAATTCAGCAGTCTAACTCCAAGAAAGACTATGTAGGTGACCTCTGATCCCAATTCTGGATATTTACGCCTTCTGGTTCCGAAATATAACGATTGTGACAACCAACCCGTGTGACAAATTACCCCGTTCTCCCCTACATGCATTTTAGACACATATTCCCTGCTTACTGTCTGGGGTGGCTGTGCACAGCCTCTACACTCCGATGCCGTTCGAGGCTACGTTGATAAAACGGATTTTCCATGTATGGTCATGCTGCTACACACTCAGACATGTCCCTGTCCCCCTCTCCCCACTCACACTGCAGTCCGCTCAGTGTAACGTGAAACTAGGGGGCGTGCCTGTTGCTATGCAGTAACCGGCCTTCTCTGATTGGCCAGGTTCAAAGTGCAGAGGGACAGAGCGTTTTTGCAGAGAGGCTAAACTGCAGTACCAACGTTAGACTGAAAAATAGCATAATAGGTCCTCTTTAACAGACACCCCCCTCAGATAACAGCAGAGATCCCACTGCAACCCCCTCCCCCCACCAAGACTGAAATCAAGAAGACCATCAAGGCCCTGAGAGGAGGCAAGGCAGAGGGGCAGGACCAGATACCTCCACCAACTGCATTATACTCGACAGTGTATATACTCGGCTTTGGACAGTGTGGATCGGGAGATGCTGTGGAAATTGATGGGGCACTATGGCGTCCCACCAAAGTTCATCAGCATCATCAAAAACACTTACCATGGGATGAAATGTCAAGTTCTCCATGAAGGATGCGTATCAGAGGCCTTTGAGGTGCATCCCTGGGGTGCGGCAGGGATGCTTGCCCTCACCCTTCCTCTTCCTCCTTTGCATAGACTGGACTATGGAACAGGTCACCAACAACAGCCAAACCGTCATACAGTGGAGCCTGACCAAACAGCTAGAGGATCTGGATTTTGCTGATGATTTGGCACAACTTGCACACAGCCACCAACAGATGCAGGAAAAATCACACAAACTAGAGATAACTGCTGCTTCACTCGGGCTCCAAATCAACTCATCAAAAACCAAAGTAATGCGAATCAACAACAAGAACAACGCACCAATAACCATGGATCAAAACCAGCTGGAGGAGTGTATTTACTAGGGGTGTGTGGAGACGTCATTATCTGTATCTGTTCAACCAACAACATTATCTGTATCTGGATACACAACAAGAAGTGGGCGTGGCGTATACCGGACGTTTCTTTTACATTAGTCTACATTAAAGGAAGTCACACCTTAGTTGATTTTTCTAAACTAATATTCATTGTCAATGTAATTGTTGTTTATCTTAAGGCCAGTCGCAGGGAGTGGTAGGGAGACGTCCCTATCACTGCCCCACCACCCAGAGATGTTCTGAGATTAAAGGGGCGAAACATCTGTGAAGGGTGGCTCCCAGCTGACGACCCTGCGGCTGGCTCATCGGCACCGGCGGAGGTGCAGAAGGCAGAAATGTCTTGCAGGTGGAAACACCTGTGCTTCTATCTTATTTATCTGTATCAACAGTGACTACTGCGAATAGGGCAGTTGGCATCCAGGGAAGACTGGAGGGCGGTCAGGGAAGACTGACTGGCAGCAGGAAAGACTGCACCAGGGGTGGACGGGCTAGTAACCCTTCTCCACATGCCCACGAAGTGATCTCCTCACTCCATGGACGCCCTAAACTAACTACAAGCACAATACAAAGAAAACAGCCCGGCGGTCCACCGAGAGGCGGGATGGAAGATGGACCAAACAGGACGGATAACACGGAAAAGACTGGAACGAAAACGACTAATGACTCCGAGATCCTTAGGAAATGCAGCTGCGGCTGGTCCAAAGTGACATCATACCGGGGCCTGCGCATTCACCAAGGGAAGGCAAAGTGCGGCGGGACAACCCATTTGCAAACTTGCACTGCTTCGGCAGATGAGACAAGGAGGACTCTAAGCCCGGTTGAGCACCACAGTGCTGCTGAGTCCACTATTGTAGATGGAGAGAGAGAGGAGCCGCATCAGCCATCCCTGCAGGAAGAGCAACAGCAAGAACATGCCCCAATGCCAGGGATGCACTTGGAACCTGCAAGCAGCCAACCCACTAGCAAACCACCAAGGGAGAAGCCAACCCGCCAGGCCAAAGTAAGGTGGCCAAAAAACAGCGACAAAGAGGCCTGGAGATGCTTTGACCAGAATCTACACCCAACCCTCCAATACTCGCTAAAGGGCAGCACAACCTCCAAACTCAACCTCCTTGGGAACATCATTTATGAGGAAGGCAGACAGAGCTTTGGAGAAATGCCCAAAAAGAAGCCTACTACCAAGCAGAAAGGAAGGAGAGAGAGCGAAATCTTCCAGTTAGTCAAGGAAAGACGTCTTCTCCGGAAAGCATGGAGGAAAGCACAAGATCTAGAGAAAGAGGCCCTTAAATGTCTCTGGGATCAACTGAAATCCAGACTTGCCAACCTCAGGAGAGCAGAGTGGATTCGGAAACGCAGGAGCAGGAAGGAGAAAGCACGCACTAGCTTCTTCCGAGACCCTTTCAAGTATGCCCGAGATCTGCTCGAAGACAAGAAGTCTGGAAAGCTTGAAACCACCGCAGAGGAGCTAGAAAGTCACATCAAGGAACAGTTTGGCGACAGTAACCAAAACACCCCCCTTGGCTCACCAGGTCATGTGCCCTGCCCACCAGAGCCTAGCACCAAATTCGACACCACACCACCCAGGTGGGCAGAGATCAACCAGGTCGTCCAAAAGGCAAGATCCGCATCAGCACCTGGACCAAACGGCGTACCCTACAAGGTATTTAAGAACTGCCCATGGTGCTGAAACTACTCTGGAAACTAATGAGAGCTGCCTGGAAAACTCAATCCATCCCATCGGCATGGAGTACAGCTGCAACCACCTTCATCCCAAAAGAAAAAGATTCCCATAACATCACCCAGTTTCGAGGCATTTCCCTGCTCAACGTGGAAGGGAAGATTTTCTTTTCAGTAATGGCTAGACGCATGACCAGCTATCTTCTGGCCAACAACTATATCGACACCAGCTGCCAAAAGGCAGGCGTCCCAGGGTTTCCTGGTTGCGTTGAGCACTCAGCCATGATTTGGGAGCAAATCCAGACAGCCAAGCGCAAGAAGCAAGATCTCCATGTAGTTTGGCTGGACCTAGCCAACGCATACGGATCAGTTCCACATCAGCTTATCACTTTTGCTCTCAATTTTTTCCACATACCTACCTGCATCAAAAACCTTGTCTCTGCCTACTTCAATAACTTCTATGCCTTCTACACAACCCAGGAGATCACAACCGGTTGGCAGCAGCTCCAGAAAGGTATAGCAATGGGTTGCTCGATCTCACCCATCTTGTTTACAGCAGCATTTGAAGTCATCCTCATCGGCGCAAGACAGATGGTCCGAGGAGTAAGATCTGAGTCAGGACAGCGCCTCCCAGCCCTAAGAAGCTATATGGATGATGTCACCTCACTCCTACAAACCGCTGCCTGCACATCAAGGCTGCTAAAGAGGCTGGAGGAGCTCCTCAACTGGGCAAGGATGAAAATCAAACCAGCCAAATCTCGGAGCCTGTCAATCCGGAAAGGGTCTAGAAATGACAACATCGTCTTTGCTGTCGACGGAGAGAAGATTCCACTGCTGACAGAGCAGTCAGTGAGAAGCCTTGGGAGAGAATACACCGCTGACCTCTCAGACAAACACATGGCTCACTCTGTCATAACACAACTCTCAGAAGGCCTAGTGAAGATAGACGAAAGCCACCTCCCAGGAAAATTCAAGACCTGGTGCTATCAATTCACCCTTTATCATCGCCTGATGTGGCCACTGAAGTTGTCCGAGATCTCTGCGTCAACAGTACAGAGGATGGATCAAAAAGCAAACAACTACATCCGAAAATGGCTGGGTCTACCTCGCTGCCTTTCCAATGTTGCCTTATTTGGTAGGAACACACTCCAGCTACCACTGAAGTCCATCAGCCTAGGTTACAAGCTGGAAAAGGTGAGGCTCGTGTTCGAGCTGAGAGACTCAACTGATCCAGTTGTAAGCCAAGCCAGACCATCAGTCCGAACAGGGCGCAAATGGAGGGCTGAACAAGCAGTTGACCAGGCCATCAGTCAACTAGAACATCAAGAGGTAGTAGGATGGTTGCAGCAGGGAAAGACAGGGCTGGGGTGGGGACCAGCCCCAAAGATGTGGTCCAAAGCCAAAAAGAAAGAAAGGAAAGAGCTGGTAGTCTCCGAAGTCAGCAGGACGGAGGATGAAACATACACAATCAGAGCTGTGAGCCAGAGGCAACAGGGAAGGTGGACAAACTGGGAGGCGGTCACAACCAGAGCCATAACATGGGCTGACATGTGGAAGATGCCACAGGCAAGGCTTAGCTTCCTCATCAGGTCCACATATGACACCCTTCCAAGCCCCCAGAACATACATCTCTGGTACGGCACAGAAACAATCTGCAGTCTCTGTGATGTCCAAAATCCCAACTTGAAGCACATTCTCACTGGCTGTAAACCAGCGTTGGCCCAAGGCCGGTACGGATGGCGCCACGACCAAGTTCTCCAGAAGTTGGCAGAAGTTTTGGAAGAGCGCAGGCTGGAAGCTAACAGAGCCAGAACATCAACCACCAAACAACAAATTTCCTTCATCAGGCAAGGAGGTGAAGCAGGAAACATCATCCAGAGGGAGTGGTCTGTACTGAAACATGGATGCGAGTGGCAGATGAGGGTTGACCTTAAGCCGCAGCTTAAGTTTCCCCCAGAGATAACAACAACTTCCCTTCGGCCAGACATCGTCCTGTGGTCCATTCCTGCCAAGACGGTCATCATGGCAGAACTCACAGTACCATGGGAGGAAAACATGGAGGCTGCCTTTGAGAGGAAAAAGGACAAATACAGTGAGCTTGCTGCAGCGTGCAGAGAAGCAGGGTGGAAGGCTTTCACCTACCCTGTTGAAGTTGGATGCAGAGGCTTCATTGGAAAATCCACTCAACATCTGCTGAAAACTCTGGGAATCACTGGAACCAAGCAAAGAAAGGCACTCAGGGAACTGGCTGAGGAAGCGGAGAAAGGGAGCTTCTGGCTGTGGCTCAGAAGAAAAGACCCCAAGTGGGGGAACCAAGGATCTTAAGGCCAGTCGCAGGGAGTGGTAGGGAGACGTCCCTATCACTGCCCCACCACCCAGAGATGTTCTGAGATTAAAGGGGCGAAACATCTGTGAAGGGTGGCTCCCAGCTGACGACCCTGCGGCTGGCTCATCTGGCACCGGCGGAGGTGCAGCAGGCAGAAATGTCTTGCAGGTGGAAACACCTGTGCTTCTATCTTGTCCCTTCAAAGCATCACATTGATTTAATATTGACATAAGTCAAAAAGTCCGATATATTTCTACCCTTTCATATCTCTCTCTCTCTCTCTCTCTCTCCTCTCTCTTCTCTCTCTCTCTCTCTCTCTCTCTCTCTCTCTCTCTCTCTCTCTCTCTCTCTCTCTCTCTCTCTCTCTCTCTCTCTCTTCTCTCTCTCATTGCCCCCTCATTTACTAATAAGTAAGTGGAAACATTCTTACTTGCGGAGTTGGTAAACGTTAAACGTTGTGTCGCATAAGATACAGTGGAGCAATCATATTCTTTATGCCTTGGTCTGAGGAAGTTCTAAATTTGTTCTCCGAATACAAAGACATTTAGGGAACGAAAATATTGATAAATAATAGCCCACATCTGTGCATAGGCTACTCACTGTTAATAAATGAGGGCCAGTGTTTTACTTTTAACTTAACGAAGTTCCCCTTTAACTGGGGAAATTGAACAATCTGAAACTGGAAAAAACATGTAGGCTACAGCTGTATTTCATGATTTTTTTTAATCTCTATCTCTCCCTCTTTCTTTTACATTTGTTTTACTAAAATAAGATTTAGAAACAATCAGTATCAACGTATGTGCCAATCTCATGAACCCTAAATAATATCATAGCCTTTCCACAAAGCCATATGTGATTTTAATGTGTTAAGTTTGCAGTTTACAATTTTATTGTATGGGTCCTGAAGTAGACACATTGATTGACAGCTGAAAAAGTACAGGTCCTAAGCACAGTTTGATGGAAACGTTGTGGTGTTTGAAAGAGTTTAAGCCAGGGGTGCCCACTGTTTTTCAGCTTGTGAGCTACTTTTAAAATTACCAAGTCAAAGTGAGCTACCACCTACTATTAGGGGTCAAAAGTCACGGTTCGGTACGTACCTCGGTTTTTAAGTCACGGTTCTGTTCTGTACGGTACGGTTCTCAGTTAAGAGGAAAAATGTCTGCAGAATTGCAGCCTAAAGGTATTTTCCAGTATAGAAAAGAAAAAACTGCTGCATACAACCAAAGTCTTCAATAAATAAAATACTTCTTAAATAAAAGTGAAAGTTCTGCACCGCAAACCAAACAAGCCTGTACATATTTATTTAAACATATTGAAAATGAATGTACAATATAAATTGGTGTATCGTGCATAACTGCATGAACCTAGGGATGCACCGATCCACTATTTTTTTGTTCCGATCCGATTGCGGTATCTGGGTTTTGGATATCGGCCGAATCCGTGTACCTTCCGTTCAATATCCTTCCATATCCGTTTGGAAATCTAAACACGAGAAATGAAAAAAAACTGTTTGATTTCATTTTTTAACTATTTGTTTCATTAAAAAAAAAAAAAACTGACTGTTTTATTCAAAACATGCCTGTAAAACATGAATTGATTGCCATTTCTTATTTTTTATTTTCCATATCGCCCTTTACATACGAAAATGGGAAAGGAGACAAACAGAAAATGTAGAAAATGTGCATTTTCATTTTTGTAGTTCCAAATAATAATTTATATTAATCAGCGGGTTAAACTGAGTCCCGCTGCCACAATGCCACGAGCTATGCGCGGCCAGATGACTGTTTTCTGACCGTGGCTATCTCCGTCTTTTAAGTAGGCTAAAGCCTCTTGTCGGTAGTGGAAACGCATGGCAGATCTAGTAGGATAACCCTGCCGAACTGTGCTGCTCAGAGGAAACGAGGCATGATCTAAACAGCGACAGACATACAGCTGTTGATCCAGATCAAAACGGGACAAACCACCAAATGTTTAATCTTTATTGAGAGGGGAAACATATTTTGCTGCTATGTCATTGTCTGTCATAGGCTACCATCAAGAGCCTCGACAACACACACACACACACACACACACACACACACACACACACACACACACACACACACACACACACACACACACACACAACACACACAACACACACACACACACACACACACAACACACACTTTGACTCGGCAAGTGAAGTGAAGACAAGGAAAAAAGAGAGAGAGACGACGATCGTCTCGGACGCAATTTTCACTCGTGGACCTAACCAATAACAATGCTTTCATATGCAGCTGTCTGCACTGGGGCTCATGCCTCAGCTGATCACGAGTATCAATAACATTATCAATAATGTAGGATGTGTCCCTCAGTTCCCAGTGCGATGCTGACGTCCGCACGTAATCGGTGATTAATGAATGAAGAGTAAAACAAACATTTATTAGATGATTAGGCTATGAGACCCAAGGCAATTGCCTACCTTTGCGCAATGGTTAAATTCGCCTCTGGGCGCGCACGCTAAATTGAAACATGTATTTTTCAAAATCAACATTTAGGCCATTATTCTCATATTTGATATCCTGGTCATGAATTGTGATTAAAAATTGATAAAAAACGTGTTTTAGTATAATATATAATGTAGATGAGAGGATGATAATTAAAAAAACAGGTCACTTTTAGTTTTTTCGTGTTTTGATTTCCAAACGGATATGGATTGAACGGAAGGTACACGGATTCGGCCGATACCGATACTGTGCGATACGATATCATAATTGTTATACATTTTTTTGTTGGTGGTGATGTTATGTATTAGGCTAGGAAGGCTTAAGCAATTCTAATTTAAAAGAGCAAGAAATATACACAAATGCATATAGGTTTATCTTAAAGGCAGAATTCTAGAGTCATCCAAAAAAAATCCTTCTCAATGATCACTTCTGTCCCACACTAGAATATGTCTGATTGTCTGAACAGTCTTCCTCTCTCTGGCTGTATGTTACATAGTAGAATTTGTCACAGTGCAGAAGCCTCTCCACTTCCTTGACTTGGATTAGCTTTGGTTAGCTCACTGGCTAACAAACTGATATATACTGTAGTTCAAATTAGAAAGTGGTGTCCTCTCTCCCTCCACCGAACGTCGGCGCATGCACGCACGGCTCATTTGCTCTTTCATAGTAAAAAAAAGAAAAAGAAAAAAATATTTTTTATTTTATTTATTTTTTTAAGAATGCCATGCGATCGACCCACACTACCCTCGATCGCGATCGACCTAGTGGGCACCCCTGGTTTAAGCAGTAGGCCTAGTGAATGTAAATACATCGGGGAAGGGCTGACGGTGACTCGGGGTGCAGCAAATTCCATCGGTCCTTCTCTTCTCCGCCACGGCAGCGGTTTACGAGGAAGCACAGATAAAAACAGCAGCGAATGCGACCGATAGAACCCTCTGTTCAAGGGATAGGGCGAACGCGCTGCGTTTATCAGTGGATAAAAGAGAGAGACCGGGTCACGGGACGCGCCCGGTCCTCTCGTGTCCACCACAGAACAGCTGTTAGTGTCATTCTACCTGTTGTGTCATTGAGGCGGAACGCGCTGCGGCAATTAAGCGCATACTATAAAAAAAAAGTAAAATCCCCGGATAATAACGGGACTATTCGGAAATTATCCGTATCGTATATAACTCATTATCCGTGCTTATCCGAGCTTATCCGAATACATATTCGGATTCGGGCTCATCCCTGGTAATTACTGTAGAAGGAGGATTGGAGGAGGATGCCAAAGCAAGGACAACATTTAACATCTTAAATAAAATATAACATATCACTCAAGACCAAACTAAAAATCTTCAACTCAAATGTCAAATCCACTCTACTTTACGGATCCCAAACCTGAAAGACAACCACCAACATACTCAACAGACATTCAGCATTCGCTGTCTACGACGCCTCCCGGGAATATACTGGCCCAACACCATATCAAATGCCAACCTGCGGGAACTCACTAAACAAGAAACAATAGAGACCCCAAATCAGGAGGAGAAAATTGAAATGGATGGAAGGCCACACACTCAGAAGACACACATCAATTACAAAACAGGCCCTAACATGGAACCCACAAGGCAGGAGAAGGAGGGGAAGACCTAGAGCCACCTGGAGAAGAACCACAGAGCAGTAGATGAAGACGAAAGGGCTGACATGGCAACAACTGGATCTGAAGGCACAAGACCTAGAAGGATGGAGGGGTTTCATCGATGGCCTATGTTCCCTAGGGAACTTAAAGGAATACTTCACCCGGTGTTCTATCATTATAAAATCACTATTATAATTTTCTTTCCTCAGTCTTCCCTTGGCCCAGCTGTCCTGTTAATCCTGACCCTTACTGTGATGTCACAAGAAGGAAATGTAGGGTTAGACAGTGAGACCATAAAACACTCTTTCTGCCTTTTCTCAGGCTAGGATGAACCAATTTAATTTTTTTTGCACATTCATACTACATAGGATCTCCGACACACCTTCATATTCCAACCGGTGAAGTAGGTCTTTAAATGCCTAAGTAAAGTTAAGTCTCGTTGAGAGCCAACCAGCATACATGATGCTTTGGCACCGTTAAGTCGACTATCCAACATTGTAAAACCATGTACAGGTCAGAAAAGAAAGAAAAGCTTAATAGGTACCCTTTAAAGGTATCAGATTTCTTGTTTTGCCTTTATCAATCAGTAGCAATTGAGTGCCAGTAGGAGAAGGCTGTTAAGGTTTATCAATAACCGAAAAATGTGTACATTAAAGATGAATCATTTCTGTAAATCAATTAAGAACAACTTGTACATCTTATGCTTGTCGCCGTTTTTTATGCCGTTTCTCCATCAGAAAACTTCATCTGGCCTACATAGCTCTGATTGCTCAGTTATTTCTTGAACCGGAGATCATAAAACTGGACCTCTTTAAATCACCGAGCAAATGAAAGATGTGGGCGGCCATTCAGAGCTCTGGATGCAGGCTAATGGCACCCAATATTTGCCTCACTGCAAACACAATGTGAACAGCCTTACAAAAACATTGGATGTTGGCAACACATTTGACAATACTGTGTGTCCTGTGTAAATAGTTTTGAGTGGACTAATAGTCAGTTTTAATATTTGTGCACATTAGGATGTCCAACTGACCATCCCAAAGAAAACAAAGTTTAAAAAGGTTGTAGATTGGCATATACCCCTCCCCACCTCACTTCTTACCAACTACTTCACATCTTATTGTTTTAAGAGACAACAAAACCTTTTATTGTGATACGATTCATTGTCGGTTCTAATCCACATATTGCAACAGAACTGACACCCATACATGCAAAATATATACTACAAGGATCCACACCAACATGAAAATTGTGCTACATAGCATGTGTAGCTCATAAATGACGATAAAGACAACTTTACCTTTGTAATTCCTGGCTCATAGTTTGCCTGAAAGAGTAATCATTGCAGTTGTGTTCTTTTCCAGCGTCTCCAAACATGTTGTTTTTGCTGCTTGCCTGGTTTGTGTTTGTGCTCTGCTCTTTTCACAGAACACAGCAGCCGTCATGCTGTTTGATTGACAAGTGATTACTCTTTTGTTTGGGCTTCTCTGATTTGGGATTTTCTGTTAATCAAGTTTGTGTAGGTGGCTCTTTGTCAACACAGCTCACTCTACACACCGAGTTAGTCTTCTGTGTCAAATTCCAACATGGAAATGAGGCAAATAACTTTTCCTACAATGGATGGGTTTTTCAGAGCTCAGAAATATTTAAATGAACAAATTAAAAAGCTTTGATGACCTGCATATTTTTTCACTTTCGTTCTGCAGCAATCAGCCACAATAGCCATTATGAATAACAATTTCAATGTTATTAAGATATGCTAGCAATATGTAAGATTGATATTCTGCCATGCCAAAACCACAGTGATATATATTATTGATGGGAGTCGGGGGGTTGTATGATTCTGTGCATATAATCCACATAGACATATGCAAACATGTGTTGTGCCACCTACAGACCACTTGACAGGAAAATATATTTTTAAATAAATGGTAATTTCCTTTTAACTTGTGATCTTGTCCTGGTTTTAGTGTAATGTGGTTCCCAACTGGTCCAGTCTTTTGAACCTTTTAGTTTGATCCTTTTTAACCTGTGTGGTGTGACACATGCATACAATGTGGAGGCACACATGTGCTATATGGATGACAAAGGAATATGCTGCAAGAATTGATATGCAGTATTCCTTTAAATAGTGAAATAGTCACTGTGCCATGAAAAGAAGGCAACCCACACCCTTCATTAAGAAAGCACCGTACACATATACATCCACACTTAGGGGTGTAACGGTACACTAAAGTCACGGTTCGGTATGTACCTCGGTTTTGAAGTCACGGTACGGTACAGTACGGTACGGTTCATAGTTAAGGGAGAATGAACAGCTTTAGCTGTCAGTAACTAGCTGACAGTATGTAACATACAAATACAATGCATAACAAATCTAAAAAGAATACTGCTGCAATTATCCAATAAATAAAATACTTCTTAAATACTAGTGAATGTGCAGCATAAACTAAAATTGCAGTGAAAAAAAAGCCAGTGTTAATGCTCAGCAGGCTCTGTAAGCTGGTATGTCATCTTTAAGGGTATTGTTGACTTTAATATATATATATATATTACTGCACCTCTCTTAAGCTCTGAAGTGCTCTTATAAATATAACAATTATCAAATAAAAGTGCAACTGCAGCATCAATTAAATGACAGCTTATGTAGCCTGTTTTCAGTATAAAAAAGCAAATACTGTCTGGGTTTGCACAGCTCGATTTTCTTCACAGTAACGGTGACCTGGATGGTGCCTTTTCAAATGTGTATGCATGTTCGACGTGTTGGCTCCCTTTATATGTCCATACATACATAGGCGATCGCGGTGAAACAATAACCTGTGTGCCGACATTGTTCCACACGTTTATCACTGTTTTCATAATTCTACTGGAATCCGAAGTTATCCCTCAAACGGGATTTGAATGACAGGGGGGCGCCTGCGCGCTCCGGTTTCCTGTTGACTTTCGCCATGCAGTTCGCTCTGTTTGATAGCACTGTATAACATCTTTATTTGCACTACTATAGACTGTAAAAGAAAGGAGGGGTAGCCTACTAGCCTACAACTGCTAGTAGGGATGCAAACGGAACACTTGAGCGGAGAGGTGTGTATCTCCTGCTCTGACCGCAGCTGGTAGGGGCTGCTGCGCAAGGAGCCTGTCAGTGCCATGGTCAGTGCTCTGGGACGGGGGAGCTTATGACCTCGTTTGAGATGTCGCCGTCTTGCTAAGACCCGCGCAATTATGACGCTCGTCTTGCTGAGCGCACAGCATTTATGCAGCATTTTTGTTGTGCGCTCAGCAAGACGCGTGTCATAGTCGCGCAGGTCTGAGCAAGACGGCTCCAAGTCGAAAGAGGCTTATAAGTCCATGCGGGGGAGGTGCCTCGGAGGCAGCCGCTGCCCGTTTAGAAGTAAAGAGCGATACAAGCTTTAGCGACAGAGTCTCCAAAAGTCACCAATTACACCAGAAAAAGTAGCTAGATTTGTCGCTAGTCGCTTTTTTGCAAAAAAGCTGCCAGAGGGGTCTCAAAAGTTGCTAAGTTAGCAACACTGCACCCTCATGCTGTGCTCACCATGGAGATAACAGACTCTAAATAGCTGGCTGCTACTGCGCACGTGCGAGCGAGCCGGAGGCTAAATGGTCCGGGGGGAACTCCGACTACAAGTTTTAAGTTCCACACGCAAAACAAGCCTGTACATTCGCCATATATTAACGCTATGTACGCCACGAACGGACCGCGGTCCACCTCTGTAACACCAAATACGTGCCTGTACCGTCACGGTACGGTACAAATATGTGTACCGTTACACCCTATCCACACTGTATTAAAATTAGATTTACTATGTACATTTTTTAACACTGCTTTGTTGTATAGTAGATTTATGTTTGGCGCATCAGGTAGGCTACACACACACACACACACACACACACACACACACACACACACAACACACATATATATATATATATATATACACAGGTGAAACTCGAAAAATTAGAATATCGTGCAAAAGTTCATTTATTTCAGTAATTCAACTTTGAAAGGTGAAACAAAATATATTATATAGACTCATTACATGCAAAGTGAGATATGTCAAGCCTTTATTTGTTATAATTGTGATTATTATAGCTTACAGCTTATGAAAACCCCAAATTCAAAATCTCAGAAAATTAGAATATTACATCAAATCAATAAAAAAATTATTTTAAATACAGAAATGTCGGCCCTCTAGAAAGTATAATCATGCATATGTACTAAGTACTTGGTTTGGGCCCCTTTTGCACAAATGATTGCCTCAATGCGGGGTGGCATGGACGCTATCAGTCTGTGGCACTGCTGAAGTGTTATGGAAGCCCAGATTGCTTTGATAGTGGCCTTCAGCTCGTCTGTATTGTTGGGTCTGGTGTGTCTCATCTGCCTCTTGACAATACTCCATAGTTTCTCTATTGGGTTCAGGTCAGGAGAGTTGTCTGGCCAATTAACACAGTAATACCATGGTCAGTCAACCAGTTACTTGTGGTTTTGGCACTGTGGACAGGTGTCAAGTCTTGCTGGAAAAAGTAATTCAGCATCTCCATAAAGCTTGTCAACAGACAGGAGCATGAAGTGCTCTAAAATCTCCTGGTAGACAGCTGTGGTGACTTTGGACTTGATAACACAGTGGACCAACACCATCAGATGACATGGTGCCTCAAATCATCACTGACTGTTGAAACTTGACAGTGGTCTTCAAGCCCCTTGGATTTTGTGATAGTCTAGAGGACTCTTCCTCTAGACTGTGGAACCTTGATTTCCAAATGAAACGCAACATTTAATTTGGATCAGTGATGATTTGAGGTATCATGTCATCTGCTGCTGTTGGTCCACTGTGTTATCAAGTCCAAAGTCACCACAGCCATCTACCAGAAGATTTTTGAGCACTTCATGCTTCTGTCTGTTGACAAGCTTTATGGTGATGACAATTTCCATTTCCAGCTAGACTTGGCACCTGCCCACAGTACCATAAACCACTGGTAACTGGTTGACTGACCATGGTATTACTGTGCATGAATGGCCAGACAACTCTCCTGACCTGAACTCCATAGAAAAACTATGGACTATTGTCAAGAGGAAGATGATACACACCAGACCCAACAATACAGACGAGCTGAAGGCCACTATCAAAGCAACCTGGGCTTCCATAACACCTCAGCAGTGCCACAGACTGATAGCATCCATGCCATGCCGCATTGAGGCAAGAATTCGTGCAAAAGGGGCCCAAACAAAGTACTTAGTACGTATGCATGATTATACTTTCTAAAGGGCCGACATTTCTGTATTTAAAAACATTTTTTTATTGATTTTATGTAATATTCTAATTTTCTGAGATTTTGAATTTGGGGTTTTTATAAACTGTAAGCCATAATAATCACAATTATAACAAATAAAGGCTTCACATATCTCACTTTGCATGTAATGAGTCTATATAATATATTATTTTCACCTTTAAAGTTGAATTACTGAAATAAATAAACTTTTGCACGATATTCTAATTTTTCGAGTTTCACCTGTATATAATTGTTATACCTTAGTTCAATATGTTTTGCACATTTAATACATTTACCATAAAATAGCTAGCCAAATATACAGTCCCCTCCAAAAGTACTGGAACGGTGAGGCCAATTCCTTTATTTTTGCTGTAGACTGGAAACATTTGGGTTTGACACCAAAATATGAATATGAGACAATAGATCAACATTTCAGCTTTTAATTCAAGGTATTTACATCTGGATCTGATTCACAACTGAGAAGATAGCATTATTTCTAAAGGAACACCACATTTTTAGGTGAGCAAAAGTATTGGAACAGATAAATAAAATTAAAGTGAATAAGACTTAATATTTTGTCACAAATCCTTCGCTTGCAAAAACTGCATCAAACCTGTGACCCTTTGACATCATAACACTTTTGCATTCTTCTTTTGTGATGCTTTTCCAGGCTTTCACCGCAGCCTCTTTCAGTTGCTGTTTGTTTTGGGGGGTTGCTCCCTTCGGTCTCCTCTTTAGCAGGTACAATGCATGCTCTATAGCGTTTAAGTCTGGAGATTGACTTGGCCAGTCTAAAACCTTCCATTTATTGCCCCTGATGAACTCCTTTGTTGTTTGTGCAGTTTTTTGGATCATTATCTTGCTGCATGATGGAGGATCTTCCAATCAGTTTGGTTGCATCTTTCTTTAAATTGGCAGACCGAATGTTTCTGTAGACTTAATTTTTGCTGCTGCCATCATGTGTTACTGTGTTGTTGTCAAGATTAACCTTTACCAAAGTGATGGAAAGGCTAAAGTTTGGAGAAAGAAAGGATCTGCTCATGATCCCAAACATACAAGCTCATCTGTGAAACATGGTGGAGGCAATGTCATGGCTTGGGCTTGCATGGCTTCTTCTGGGACGGAGCTCATTAATCTTCATTGATGATGTAACACATGATGGCAACAGCAAAAGGAACTCAGAAGTTTACACAAACATTTTGTCTGCCAATTTAAAACCCTCTGAGGTCTATTTATGCGTGCACGCATATCTTTATTAATATCTCCCTGAAGGAATGGCTGAAAAATAAAATGAAACATCATCTCAAACTAGAGGTCCTCCTGTTTCCGGGGAATGTTCTTGTGATACTGTCAGTCCCTTACAGGCTTAGAAAACACCGTGAAAAGCAAAGACCCAGAAGCTCCCCAGCTACCATATAGTAGCTATATACATAGTGTGAAAAGTAATTTGTTATTATTGTTTTTATATTTACTTAATGGTTTGAAAAATGTTTTGTGATGCTTCCTCTTTTATTAGTATACATCCCATGAATCATTATATGTGGTTCAAAGTCTTCATTCAGTCTAATTTCCTAATGTTTTTTGAAAGTAGAGACAACATTTCTACCAAAAAGCGTCTGGACCAAATGTTATGTTAGTCATGTTTTGTGCACTCCCCTACTGTGTTTTGGAAAATTTCCACTGCATTTTTGAAGCTAAGGCTTAGGAGAAGCAATTTCAAGAGCCAAAACAACTCAACAGGATGACTAAAGGTTCTTCTTTCACACAAATGTCCAGGTTTTTCTAAAATCGCAATTCATTTTTCATAATTTAAGCCAATCATGTATATACACAATGGTCTAGGACATAAGCAGACCTCAGAAAACAAAGGCCTAATGTGTTCTGAACATTTCCATATAAAACACTTTGGTATAATTATCTTCTTGCACATTTGAAATAGGTATTTATAGAAGTATGTAAAATCGGAGAAAATACCCTAGACCTCAGAGGGAGACATATGCAACCAAACTGATTGGTTTGATTGATTTGATTTATAGATCCCATTAGCTGATGCAGAAACATAGCTACTCTTCTGGAAGATCCTTCATGATGCAGCAAAATGACCCAAAACACACTGCAAAACAACAACCTGAGTTAATCAGGGGCAAGAAATGGAAGGTTTTAGACTGGCCAGGTCAATCTCCAGACTTGAATCCTATAGAGCAAGCATTTTACCAGCTGAAGAGGAGCAACCCCCCAAAACAAAAAAGCCTGAAAAAGCATCACAAAAGAAGAATGCAAAAGTTTGGTGATGTCAATGGGTCACAGGCTTGATGTATTATCGCAAGAGAAGAATTTGCAACAAAATATTAAGTTTTATTCACTTTCATTTATTTTATGTCTATCTGTTCCAATACTTTTGCTCACCTAAAAATGTGAAGTTCCTTTAAAAATAATGCTATCTTATGTGTTGTGCATCAGATCCAGATGTAAATACCTGGAAATGAAAGCTGAAATGTTGATCTCTTAGCTCATATTCATCTTGTTGTGTCAAACCCAAATGTTTCCAGCAAAAATAAAGGAATTGGCCTCACTGTTCTAATACTTTTGTAGGGGACTGTAGTTCCAATGCCACGCACAGCATCCCCACTTTTGCTCGAATGGCAATCTCTGAAATGAGGAGGTACATTCTTCCCTGACGCAAATGAAAAGTTTAAATTAATTTGCAATTAAACACAGCCTTGATCACTTCATTACATTGAGGGGTTTTGAGAGAGGGGACTAATATAGTATTATCTTATCTCACTTCAGCTGGTGTGACATGTAAATTATGCTTTCTAATGCTAATGTTATCAAAGTTTAGATTGATATTGCTGTCAATGCGCAGCTCTCAAACTCTCAGACAAATAGAAACAAATGTATGGGAGGAATCTATTTAATGAGCTATGTAGGGAATGGATGAGTGAAATATACAGCACTCTATGGATGTAATGGAGGAGATACAAGCCACAAGGAGAGGAGGTCTGTCTTTAGACTGTCGGTTATTCTGGTTGATTTGCATGTATGTGTATATAATGGGGAACACTGGGCAGAAAGCTAAGCAACAGCAGAGCACACCAAGCAGAGGGGCGGCCATTTGCCCATTGTAGAAGTATGCTGCAAAGAGGATTGAGCCCCCCTGTTCTCTGCATGTCATTACCCTCTCTGCCCAATTTCACCTCTGTCTCTCAAAAACAGTTTAATAATAAAACAAAAATGCCAAAACATTATAGAAAAATAGAGGTTGTGTAGTGCTGTCCATTATCTTCAGCAACATCCCTCTCTCTCCACAACCAACTCTTTATCAATATGTTCACTTTCTCCCTGGCTGTGATGCTGCTGCCCCAACAGATGGCCGCAATGAAAATGACACTTTTCACAAACAGACTGCAGTGTTTACACAGAGCTCAGGTGTTCAGGAAGAGGAACCTACACAGAGCGTTTAGAGAGAACGCGTTTACAATGTGGAAGTCAAACATGTCTAGCTGCTCTATAGGAGTCCACCATCACAAACAAAGACATGGAAATGAGGAGAATATGTCCTCTTTAAAGATCTAGTCTTCTAGACCAAAACCTTAAAGCTCCCATATTATACACTTTTCGGTTCTATTATACACCATATTATATGGTCTTAGTGGTCCCTAATACGTTTTTCTTTAATTGTTTGCTGAAAAAAACTTTCAGATAATGTATTGTACTATGCTGATGTTCAGCTAATCTCACAATGGCCTATTTAAAAAAAAAGAGTTGCAGGTCTCCTCGTAAATATACAATCTTTGAGCTCCCCCCGCCCCCTGTCCGGAAGCGAAGCCAGATACGCCTCGCCCTCTGTCTGTCAGGGCCGTGGACCAATAAGAAATAGGGGTGTGGGCTGCACAGTGGAAGCTTCTGGCTTTACGGTTTGTGAGGTCAGAAAAGGGGATAATTCTGACTGGAGTGTTTTTGGGGGGAGGGGTGGGGGTTTCAGAAAAGGGGAGAGTGAGAAAAGGAGATATTGTTATTTTTTTTGATATTTTGGCAGTCTCTAGGCACACCGTGGACGCATGGATATGTTGGAACACATTTAAAAAGTGCATTTAGCATAATATGGGACCTTTAATGTTTGGCCAACCTGAACAAGTTGTTTTACAGCTAAACATTGGCAAGGTGGTGTTGGATAAGAGTGTTGTTTGGAAGGGTATGGACCATGTATTTTGACTTGTTGAGCAATTACGTCTAACCCCGGAATTCCACTGGCTGCGTGTGCATTGTCACATCCTATATGGTATTTACACAACGCACGGAAGGTTATTGTTCCTATCCGAACGAGTAAAAGAACAGTGGACATGCTTGTATGTGTCTCTGTTTTGAGATTGTTACCTGCAGTGAACACCGGGTGTCTTATTTAAAAAAATTAACAGGAGGTTTTATTGTTTTGTCGGCGTCTGTGTTCCTGTCTATCTTGATGTGTCTGTGCTAAATTGATGCGTTGAGCTCCGGCATCCAGCAGAAATAGAAGCAGTGCATATTTCACCGGAGAGCTGGAGCAGCAGCGGAGCAGAGAGACAGCTCAGGCACTGACTAAAGTAAAAACCTGACAGCTCCGCTGCCGTGCTGGAGCGGAGAAGGGGAGAAGGACCGGACAGGCAGCCGGTGGAATTAGGCCTTAAGACAAACTGAACAATCATTATCATTAGCAATCAGGAGCATCGGGCAGAACTGACAAACAGTAAGTCAACACTATTCTGCTTATTTCTTTTGGGAATAAACTCATGGTCTCCAGGGGATGGATTATAATCTTTTTGGTGACCTCTTGGGCAAGACTCAACATCATTGGTACACAAAAGAACACTTCACACATGCATGCCCCGAGGGGATAAACCTTGTTTGTTTTAATAACCCCCACAACCTTTTATATGAGTCATCTACAGAAAAAAATAATGTATTTCTCCCCTAATGATAAGGCTCTTAAAATACACATTTTTACAATACCTTTGTGGTATTGGGTTTAATGGACATACAGCAAGCATTTGACATTTCATATGTTTTTTTTATCAACTAAAGTGTTGCAACATGTAAGACATGTGTTACAACGTGTTATTTTGATTCAGGTTGTTCACCAGAAATGATATCTAGGACCTTCAAGGATCACAACCTGGGTGGACAACCTGCTCAACTACCTGCTGGAAAGCTACAGGGGGCCGAAATAGCTAATTGGAACAAAGGTTTAAGGCGAGGGAACATTTTTAATTGTTTAACTAATAGATATCCTCATGAAACTTTGCCAGTTGATTACTGACATTAAAACAAGGATTTTTTGCATTTAACTTCTTTTCAAAAAAGTTTGAATATATATGCAAATTTGGCATATTCCACAAATTATTAAAGGCCCTGGCAACCCAAATCCACTAAATCCTTGTAACTATGTTATTTGGGGGTAAAATCAGTGCTAATATGTATATGAAAGGTCTTAGGAATATCTGTTAGCCCCCCGCAAACATACTGTCATGTCAGTTGGTCGACCATTTGAAAAATCCTGATTCGAATGTCGCCTTAACTTAGAGCGAGCTATATCTTGGGACGTTCACGCGAAGGATCTCTGTTCTAAAATGCATTGAGACGGCCATTAGAAAATTTCTGATTCGAACGTTGGCTTACGTCTCTATCTTGGGACGTCACACGCTCTAAAAAACAAATCTATACAATCTCTCTGGTGCCGCGCAAGAGATACAGACTGTCTCTTTGCGCCTGAGCCTACACTCAAAGCCCCGTCTGAGCGAAGCAGCGCGCACCCCGGTGAAACACTGTGATGGTGATGTTCACAGTGAGACCTCGCCGAGCCGCCGTGCAGAAAAACTATGTGGTTTAAGACTAAATGATCACCGGGGATTCCTGCACGTTAACGTTGTAGAGGGGACAGGCTTTCGCAATCCGATTGTGTGCCGAGACTTGATACACAGAGACATGTCTCCAAATTGCGCGACTAACTGCAAAGTGAAACAACCGCCTCGCTCCGTTAGTTTCAGTCTACAGCCGACACAGTTAATATCACCACCTGCGCATTGACAACGTTTAAATAAAGCCTCTCATTCTTATTATCATAAGGGCTTTGATGCAAATGATTACTGAACATTACGATGGCAGAGGACGGCACAGTTGGCAAGCTCTCCTTACTACGCCTGCCACAGCAGAAAAAACACTATCGATCGCTGCGCCGATTCATGCCTTACGTCGACTCGCAACACAATAAGTCAAGGCTTTGAATTTGATTGCTGGGGATGTGGGGCCATTTCCCATGCCTCTTTATCCTCTCGTCACATCGTTCTCTATCCAAGCGCACACACCTCTGTCCCGGCCGCATCTGAGTGCGCAGCTCGTGCTCCACCCGAAAATAAATAAATAAACACAAGTTGGACACAGGCCCAGCTGATGATCGCACTGGTCAGTCCATAACTGGACGCTGAATATTACACCGAATATAAAACGACCCGACTTTTTACGACCTATTCCCAGGGGAAACCCCTTATTATAATTGGCCCAATAGGCCCTGCGCCATGTGTCACCGCTGCATGTAACAATATTGCATTGGTGATGCATTTTTTTTAAATCAATGTAGCGAGGTATTATTTAAGTGCAGGCAGAGCTTTTTTTTGTCAGCACTCCCTTCTGAGAATGTTTCTGCGGCTGCCTGTAGCGTAGGCTACTTCAACAGCGGGTCTCCACACTGTTGATCCGTCTGGACAACGTTAGCCTGCATGTTTAGGATCCAACTGGCCGGCTGGTTTAAACTCATTTGTTTGTCTTTTTTATATTTTACGAGTTTACTCCTTGTGCTCTTAATTCAAACCGCATATCGCATCAGCTCACGTGATGAGAAACATAATCAGACTCCGTTTTTCTCTCTCTCGATCTCTCCTCTCTCTGTTCCCACTCCTATCCTCAAAAAAATTTAAAAATGCATATGCCTAAAATAGATAGCAGATTTTTTTGCAAGTTAAATGGGAAATAAACTAATAAGAGATAATAATAAATATGAGACAGAGATATTTTTATATATTTTCATTGTGACACTGACACCTGTTTCAATTAAATAGGTTGCGGTTGTGGTGGTAAAAAATAGCCTATAACTAATTGCAAACCTATATAGGCCTAATAATAAAAGTTAGGCTACTTTCTGCAAGCAATGTTGAGCTTGCGCTCTCAGCTGTGCCAGAGCATTCACCGTTGCTAGGGAAACCAGCTACCGTCGCAGCCCGATGCAGCAGTGTGAACTGCCAGTCAGGCTCGTTGTGAGCATGTGCAGCATTTTCAAGTTTGCGTCTCGTTGTGTGGTGAATCTTTGGTCTGAACTGGGCTAAACCTGCTCAACGCCGTGACTGAGAGAACGTTCCCTTACAGAATGTTGTTGGCCACGCCCACACCACCCTGCAAAATGTTCTAGACAGCAAAAAAGCAGTTTTTTAGACTAACTTTTATAATATTTATGAAAATTGATTATTAATTGGATGACTGTAAACAGCTTATAGAGAAACCCAACATTAATGTCATATATTTATGTCTGTGGGTTGCCAGGGCCTTTAAGACATTTGCATAATATAGTCTATCTAGCCACTATCAAACCAAGGTTATCACACAATTTCTCACAGAGGAAGTTTGTCATCTAGAAACTTAAAAACACTGATATGTTGTTAAAATGCAATAAAGATTTAAATTCAGGCTTCATCCAACATCTAGATTTTAAAGACATGCAAATGTGTTCATAATTAGGGAAATATGCCAAATTTGCATATATATTCAAACATTTCTGAAAAAAACGTCAATAAAAAAAATAATTTCAATGGGAGCGCCCTTATCTCAGTTGTGGGTCCCCCCCATGGGCCTCGGCCAGCAGCGGACTCGGGTTCGATTCCAGCCCGCGGTCGTTCTCTGCATGTCACTCCCCTCTCTGCCCCATTTCAACTCTGTCTCTACACTATCAATAAAGCATAAAAATACCAAAAAAAATATCTTAAAAATAATAAATCAACTGGCAAAGTTTCATGATGATATCTATTAGTTAAAACATTTAAATGTTTCCCTTGCCTTAAAACGTGGGTTAAACTTTGCTATTTCCGCCGCCTGTAGCTTTCCAGCAGGTAGTTGAGCAAGTTGTCCACCCAGGTTGTGATCCTTGAAGGTCCTAGATATCATTTCTGGTGAACAACCTTTCACAACATGCCATGCCCATAAAATAATTGTGCCCCTTGTGTATCTCCTTTAAAGTGAAACAAACAGTCCAGAGGGCAGAGTGAGTGAGCAGTAAGCAAGCTTCCCCTGCAATCTGTCAGAGTTAGCCCCCCTGTGCTAGTACAGTGATCAGTCAGAGCTTTAACACTGGGATTAGGTTATTCTTTTTCATTCTCTTATTTGTCCAAGGGCAACTATGTATATGTGTCTGAGTGTGGGGTGGGTTCATTCAGCCCATTCATTTACAAGCCATCTCCCATTTTTGTCTTTCCCTGCTCCTTTTTTTCCCTTTGTTCCCTTCTCCATCACAATAGCCAGTGCTGTACATTATCCTCAATTAAGACAGAGGAAAGCTGTGTTACATTGATTTTCTTTTTTCCCCGAGACTCAGAAGGATGCAGTTCGCTCACTAGGAAATCAATTGCCGTTCTGAAGATGGATAGACGTTTAGCTCTTAAAAATGACATCAACTCAAATCAAACATGACTTCAGTTGTTTCGTGGTTTCTTTTTCAGTGAAATGGCACAGCCTTTGTTCAGTGAATTGCTAGAAGTGTCTGTGTTTTATTGGTAATTATAAAGCATCTTGTGCAGCAATCAACACTCTAGAGTTCACTGTGGTCCACTGAACACAGATGAGGTGATAAAACATCAGCGCAACTAGAGAAACTTGCAGCCGGGAGAGTAATCTGCCCCTCGTATAATGGATTATAGATTCAATTTATGTTAGATGTAAAGTGAGTAGACAAGGCGGAGCACAAGAAGAAAATGACATCCGCTCTTAATTGAGCATTGGTGGAGCTGTGCAGCGGTGCATGAGCTCAGCTATGGAGGAGTGTTCAGGGCTACATCAGTGCTTAGAGACTTGCTGCAAAGCCTTCACTCACTTTCTTTAATTCCCCCCTCCACCCCTTTTTCACTACTCCGTTCTATTGAATTTGTATGTGATCACAATAGTACCATTGACTTAATGCTACATTCACCTAATTTGGGTAAAACAAGCTACTGACTGGTACTATAATCGTACACATCAACCCATAGTTAAAATTCTAGTATGGCGTAAGGCATATTCAACACCCAAATAACCAACACCTTAACCCTCATCCTATCGACTGGGGTCATTTTTCTTGGCTTTTTTCAATCATTCACCCCCAAGGACTTCACCTTGTTTTATGATTCACTTTTAATGAGTGCTTTTTAAAAATACAAATGTATCGGGGTCAATTTGACCGCATTCAAAATTGCCCAATTCTGCCAATGCCATTTTAATAGATTGAACTATTTATTAGGGTCTTGTTGGCCATGGATCCTAATGTAAAGTATCACAGACCATCAGAGGGGTTAGGGGAGCAAACATACAATTTAGACATTTTGGATGTATGAACGATGGCGGGTTTATTATTATTTATTTATTTCAGGATAATGCACATTAATGAACATGTACAGCAGTACACGTAAACATACTAGATTGTAGCCCAGAGGCTAATTTCCATCTGTAGTCCATTATTAGGCAGGTTGATGTTAGAATAAAGGATTATAGGTTAAATGAATACACAACTAATAAAAAAACTTAAAAACTTACTTTGTAAATATTACTGTGATGTCTTTTACTGTGACATCACAGTAATATTTACAAAGTACGTTTTTTTAACCCTATATTTCTCTTTCTGTGATGTCACGAGAAAGAGAAATATAGGGTTAAAAAAACACTCTTTCTGCCTTTTCTCAGGCTAGGATGAACCGATTTTTTTTTTTTTGCACATTTATACTACATAGGATCTCAGAATTCAATACACCTTCATATTCAAACGGGTGAAGTAGGCCTTTAACAAACTCTAAAGGTGGGGGTGGTGCCAAGCCATGTAGTACTTTATAAATTAAGCATACAGAGGAAAATGTACAATAATTATCAAAACTCAGTAGGTTATATTTATTTAAGATGTTACAATGATGATAAGAGTAAGGTGTTTTATCTAGAGTTTTGAGTGCCCTTTTGTACAGAAGCTCAACTGGTTTTAGGAGAATAGATCCAGACATAGACCAGCTGGTGATGGAGTAGCTCAGATGTGAAAGTATCATTGAGTGCAGAAACATCCGAGCAGCTGCATCTGACAGAGATCCTCTGATTTGCTTAAAATTAGAAAGATTGAATTTAATTATTTTGGATATCATTTTAACATGGTTTTTGAAAGAGAGTCAGGAGTCTATAATCACACCTAAGGGCCCGTGTCCACCTTTTTCCGACCGCAAGCGCGGTTGAATTCAATTGATTCCCAATGAGAAGGAGTGAAGGCACTTTTTGTGCGGCCACTTCTAGCTTTTCCAGTTGAAAAAAGTTTAACGTTTCAGAAAGGCCGTGGGGACGTCACCGCCGCTTTTTTCAACGAGCCAATCAGATAGTAGATCGTCAGGACTCGTCGCCTTGGCAACCAAGAAGACGGAAGAGAAACTGCTTTTTTCTGTCTCTGTTTACCCGAGACTGTACGAAAATAGTGACTTAAAATGACCAGAACAGAGGGAGGAGAGCCCGTTTCTGGGAGCAGATTAGGCGAACACTTTCGCTGTATTTTTATCTCCTACGGATCGTTTCATGCGCACACATCAGCCTACAACTTGCTCCGTGCGTATGCAGGAGCCGCGATAACTCCTCATCCAAACAAGGATGGTGGAAAGTATTCTCCGTTTCATAAGACTACTCATATTAAAATGTAACGATTAAAATAGAAAACAGCAAGCCTAAACCAGTGTTGATCATAGGTCTGACAGTGAAAGGTGACGATCAGCTTTTTCTCTCCCCCGCTCACAGCGTTCTCTCTCCCAGCGCATAATAAAACGCTTGAAAAAAGCGGCTGAAAAAAACGGTCAGTAGACACACTCCCGAGCGCACAGCCAGCGTTTAACGCTGGATAAAGGCGTTAGGTGGACACGGGCCCTAAGTATTTAAGCTCACTAACAACTTCCAACTCTTCTGTGCCCAAGAAGGTTGCTTCGACAAGTATAAACAGAATTTTTTTTTGCATTTAAGATAAAACACGATCTACGTAGCCATGTTTGTATTTGTGTAAGAGCTGTTGAGAGCACACATGCAGCTACCTCAGGATGTTTTGCTTCAGTAAAAATGACAGTGTCGTCGGCGTGAAGCTGGATATCAACATGTAAACAGTATTCAGGTTAATCATTTATATATAAGAAAACAAAACGGGTCCCAGTCTGGATCCTTGAGGGACTCCTACTGGACAACCCATAGAAGCAGAACTGGCCCCATACACCACAGTGCATTGTTCTCTGTTGGACAGGTATGAGTGAAAACACTTAATAGTTCGAGCAGAAAAATTGAAATGGAACAATTTAAATAGCAGCACCTTGTGATTGACTGTGTCGAAACGCTCTCTTTAAATCCAAGAATACAGCACCAACACATCCATTTCTATCTAGCTGACATTTGATTTTTGGCCAACGCAGTCTCGGTTGAGTGGTGTGGCCAAAACCCAAACTGCATGGGATGTAAAGGTGTTTGGCTATTGCAGAGGAATTCAATGTATAGCCTATGATATATTCTAAATTGGGGTCCAAATATATTTTATATTGGGGTCCGAATAAATCTGGATGATCTCAACATATAAATATGATACAAACATGTTTTACTTTAATAACTTAAAACTGAATAAAACCAGATTAAAACAAGGGTAAACAGTTCTAATGTGGATTGTACTAGGGATAAAATGTGGATTGTACTAGGGATAAAAGCTGCAATTTACATTAAAGTTGAATACAATATGTAACTCAAATGTCTCCTAAAATAAAAATAATCTGTTTTGTTGCTCAGATTACATAAATTTCATAGCTAATAAGAAGCTATGATGGTTGTTTCTTTCACTTCTTTATGCCTGGGGTCAGCAGGAACCCTTCAGCAGTCCATGTATGTAAAATAGGTTGGTAGGATGAGGGTTATAGCTGGGGTGGAGGATTTGGGGAGAAAATGGCAGTTGGGATAGAGATTCGAATCCAAATACCTCAACCGCTCCACTTGTTCTCTTTGGTCCCTCCCCTATGGTCCCTCCCTGACACGCTCTACACCAACAAACTCGTGCCAAAGTGAATGGACAGTCCCAACAGCCAATAAGAACAAAGAATCAGAGCCTCGCTCTGATTGGTCAAAGTGTACAGCTCATGTTAACTTTGACCAATCAGAAATCATATACCCCAGCTTTAAAGGGAGTCCAATCTGTGCACTGTGTCTGCTGCTATGTAAGCAGTGACCGCAGCAGAAATGTCAGGTTTGAAAGTATAACTGCTGAAAGTGAATAGTTGAAGAGTGAAAATCTCTTTAGGGTGTCATTGCTGTGCACACGTAGCCTGGTGCTACCAGACCATCGTACTTCATTTCATTTGTACAGAAGGTCTGGAACTGCTCTATTGGCAAACGTTCACTCACTTGGAGGCGGGTGTCTGTTGAAGTTTAAAACTATTGGATCTGCCCAGTGCCACTCTGGATCAGCCAACCAATCGCATAACGTTTGGTCGTGACGTATGTCATAAGCCGGCTTCTGACGGTGCGTTCCAGTTGTACTGGGAACTCGGAAATTTCCGACTTCACTACATATTGTAGTCTATGGATCTACCGGTACCTGGCAACGGTAACGTGCTAGAGCCTAACGTTTAGTTATTTGGATGAGAAAGGTTGTAGGCGTCCATACTTTCCCGAGCAGATGCACTGGAACACAGACAGGTAGGAACTACCAAGTCGGACATTTCCGAGTTCCGAGTATAAAGGAACTGGAGCGCGACTTCGACGTCATCGTTCTCAGCCACTCTAGGCCATAAGGTGAACCCATTTTTCGTTTCATCTCGTTCCCATGTCTGGGCACTAAATCATTTTTGGTTCTTAAAAAACATATTTTGGTTTTCAACGAGAAAAAAAAAGTTCTCCACTTGACATCCTGCAGCATTTTTTTAATTAGTGTTTAAAGTCGGGACTATTTCTTGCTTAGTGTAACAATATTTTCGTCCCGAGAGGTGACGTTTTTGTCACGTGCTTCACATTCGACCAATCAGGTAGCTGCGCAGTTCCAAGATGGCGATGTCAACAACGTCTAGCGATGAAGAGGAAAATACTCTAAAACATCTGAAACACCATAAAAAAGTTCGAAAAAAGAACAACAAAATATGCTACATGCATGTTACGTCTGTACGGAATGAAGAGGTCAATGATTTCACTATCACAAGGTGGGATACTTACAGGAATTGTATACAACGGTGGCTTTGCTGTCATGACGAGTCTCATAAAGTAGCCGAGACATTCAAATCCTGTATCGATGTTGAATATAAAGATATTCCTGATGACGCTGGGTTTCACCCGACTTGTTACCGGCGGTTCATTGATAAAAAGCGATTGGATTCTGCCGAAAAACGGGCCGAACGGCTGGCTGTGGGTCAAGATGAGTCTGTGGCATCAGACAACGCTTCAGGCTCGACAAGTGACATTCCACGAAAAAAAACTAAGATCGAAGATGGGCCTGCCTATCGGTTCTGCTGGCCCTGTGCTCCCTGCCTTGTGTACAATTTGTAAGAAAACGGACAAGAGCATTACTGTGGGAGGCAAACAGCAGAAGGACCATCTTTCACAGGCAGAAACGCTTTCAGCAGGTAAACACAGACACACACACACACAGTACACATAGCACTTACACACATACAAACCATTTAATCATCTTTTATTTTTAGGCCAGTTGATGAACGCTGCCAGGATAAAGCAAGACAGTAGGATTCTCTGGCATATTCAAGACAGAGACTGTGTGGCCATGGAGGTGCGGTACCACAAGTCCTGTTACAGACAGTACACCAGGTTCCTGACAAAGTCTACTGTACAGTTACTGGAACCGCAGACGAAGAAGTGTGAGTTATTAAATTGCATTATCAATTATATACACATTATAAATTACAATTCATATTCTAGATGCATGACAGATACAGTGTCAAGAATTATGAAATGAATATAGAATAAATAAAAGTTTCACTTTTTGAATGGACTTTTCCATGATATTACATTTGTAAAGGCTGTTTGTATGTAGCTACAATCTTGACTGCATACCTTTTGGCACATATTAAATGTGTGTGGTGTGTGTGGTGTGTGTGTGTGTGTGTGTGTGTGTGTGTGTGTGTGTGTGTTGTGTGTGGGGTGTGTGTGTTGTGTGTTTTGTGTGTGTGTTTTCTTTTCAGAAGTGAACCAACCTTGATGCCAGCTACAACATATTCTGCGAGAGGATCATCATTATCCAAAGGATAATTGTAAATCAGGAGGTGCTGAGAATGAACCAGCTACGACGAATGTTTTTAAATACGGTGCAAAAAAATGAAGATCGTGATGCTTCAAACTACAGGTAACAACAGAAGTTTTTTGGCAGCGATGTAAAACCTTTTATGCTGGAAAATATCAAAAGAATAATAAATAATAATAAAAAAGGCTTTGATAGTATATTTAAACTACTAATACTTTTCAGTATGAATATATATTTTATTACACCCTTGTGCTCCTCTTTCCCTGTGTTCTTATGTTGCAGGCAGGATAAATTAAAAAGAAAGGCTGACCCTGGACTTTCCCCAACTGGTGTTTCACTGCCCCGGCAAGCGCAACATCTGTAAACTGTTTTTTGTTGAGACATTATCTGCAGATAAGCTGATAACAGGCTACCTCATCCATAAGGTACAGACACAACTGAGTCAACTGAAGTAAGCCAAGCTGAAAGTGACACTGAACACATGGCAAGAACAACAGCTGGTCCGCAAACTACTGAGAACACGAGGACACTTTATAGTGCAGCGCTGATATTGAAGCAGCTACTATGTGACTCTCCCGGTATGACGTGCCCCTGGCCACCCACATCAGATGATTTAAATGTGTCCGATGCAAAATCTGTTGTGCCACTTGAACTGTACAACGTTATTGCTTGGATTGTAGGTGCAACAGAGGAACCATGTTGTTATGTTGATATTCCAGAAGATTTTAACCTAAAAGTGATATCTGTTTGTCAAGACATTATGTATCTTGCATCTAAAGGTCGGAGGCAGACACCCAAATCATTATGTCTTGGTCTAAGTATTCGGCATTTAACAGGTTCCTCACAAGTTGTGTCACTGCTGAGTGGACTAGGAC
The DNA here is from genome assembly GCA_026122265.1 of Ammodytes dubius. Lineage (NCBI taxonomy): Eukaryota > Metazoa > Chordata > Actinopteri > Uranoscopiformes > Ammodytidae > Ammodytes > Ammodytes dubius. The sequence continues at coordinate 2,610,052 of CM047509.1, read as the reverse complement.
ATTGTGCTTCATGGGACACAGTTGTCAGTCTAGACACTAGCCTTGCCCAACTACAACTACTAGAGGCAGAGACAAAATCCCGGTTGGTTTTCTGAAGAAGACTCCTACAATACTGGTGTGGGACAATATTGACTTTGGGGAGGAGACACTGTCAGGTCGTGGAACTACTCACCATACAAATGGCATTATGCTGCAAAGTTCTGTCGCTGAACCTGCGTCAAGAACAAATAGACAACCACTACAGAAGGGAGTGTCCTCGTTCAAAGCACCCCCAAGCACTCCTGTAGAACACTACCAAAGACAAGGGCCACAGAACTTGTTTCATCATCATAGTATTCCACTGCAGCTGGATTGAACACCGTGTCTGCAACCCAAACTGAACTGGCATATGTTTTTGTAAAATACATTGATGCTGAACGATGCACAGTCCCAAGCTGGACAGGTTTCCATACATTGCTTCAAGGTGATGCTACTCTGCAAAAGTCATTACTGCATTATCTTCCAGTCATTGAGGCTTCTTTTTTCTTCTATATTTAATACAGGGACAGTGCATATTATCAAACATTTCTGTCAATATGCCAGAATTAGCCAGAAGGCTGTTTTTCATCTGCAGTCCCTAGACCGATGGTAAAAGTCACCCTAAAAGAAAATAAAGTTACACATTTACATAACACAACATACCTATAGTAAAACGTACTATTAAAAAGTAAGTAAAGTGAAAAGTACTATTAAGCTAAAATATACAATAAAAACACAGCAGAGCAACAATCAGACAACAGCAGACAATGACATGAACAGGTTAATGGTAATGTAGACAGCTGTGATTATCAATGAGCCATTTCTTTAACTGGAATTTAAATGACCTATATGTGTTCAGATTTCTGATGGCTATGGGGGTGAGGTTCCACTCAGTAGCTGCACGAACAGAGAAAGAAGTATGGCCAAATGCACTCGCCCTAAAAGGGATAATACAATCTCTTCACCGACAGAGATGTCAACGGTAAACACAATTCTGAAGCGAGGTGTCCAAATTGCTGATCGGCTTGAACTGGACCATATTGTGTTAGTGTTTGACCAAGCTATATATGCCAAAGCTCAACAAATCCGTTGGAAAGACGAAGACTTGACAAAGCGTCTAGTGATAAGACTAGGCGAGTTTCACACATGCATGTCCTACCAAGGGAAAAGAAAGACGTTTTCTGTTGCTTGCGAAAAGGAAGAATACCTGTCTGCATTTACACATCTGGGAAGCAGTTTTGAATTGGATCAGTCAACATTTGATGTGCTGAGCAAATATGTGTGCCACCTGTATGGCCAATCATCTGCAGAAAATGTCAACGATGCAAGGTACAGAGCATTCTGCATGGCATCATCAGCTTTGCCGGAACTCTCAATGCCCCCTACAAGTGACGCCCTGCACCAACACTGCAAAAGGGCAAACTACCAGGCTGCAATAATGAGACATTCTCTCAAAGGTATAATGTCTGCCCCTTCACCCAATGGCAATGGATGGCACATTGAGGATGGGGAGTTAAAAGTTACATGGATGACTACAAATACAAATACAAATTTGAGTTTTTGCCAAATTTGAGAAATTGAGTATTTTACTATTTTATTTTTTTAGTTACTTAAGTTAAATACTTTAAAAATTAAATGTGAGGTTACAGTGCACTTAACAAAATTATAATAACCATAGTTTGAGTTTGTGCCAAATTTGAGAAAAATGTATCAAAGAGTTCTTGAGATATGGCTTTAACAATGTACAAAGTTAAGACAAAATTATAAAAAAAAATACTCAAGACCTGCTGTGACATCAACACATTGTTATGTTCAGGTAAATATTGTTTTATACCATATTGTGTACAGATTCTGAACTGTAATGCAGTTTTTGTTGTATTATCCATTTTTCGGCATTATTCAATATTTTGAGTGATGTCAGCGATTTTGGGCCAAAGTGTTCTTTATTTTACTTCCTCTTATAACACAGTATCTACTGAAATTTTTAATGTATAAAACATAATTGTTTAGCAAAATGTACCATGTGTATGTTCAATTGTACAGGTTGCTATTCACTTATTTTGAAGCATTTCTTTTATTTTTTTTTGTATATTTCATGGTTTAAATTCAAAGTATACTAATGCTAAAATACTTGTCTCAAATGTTAGGTATATGTATTAATGTCAATTTGTGAGAGAGATTCTGTTTCCAGAATGAATGTAAATACATTTACAAGAAAAACCAGCTGCATAAGATTTTTGTAATTCATATTTTTATACATTTATGGCTCTTAAAAAAAACTGCAGGATATTTTGAGGAGAACTTTTAACCCAATGTCCACAATGGCATTGTCTATGCAAAAATGCAAAAAAAGAGTAGTGCCCAGACGTGGGAACGAAAATCCCTTTCTAGCCACTTTTTCCAGGTTCACCTTATGGCCTACTCGCTCTGTTCGCTGATTGGACTGTTCGAGCAGGATCCCACTAATACACCCCAGCCCCAGACTGACTACTGAAGGGATAATGAAATGTGGGCGGAAGTAAGTAGGCGGGCGGAGCCAGGCTAGTGCACACGCTGAACGCAGGTCAAATTTAAAACCTCACATCCTGCGTACCTCTGAAGCGCGTCTCACTGCTGTTTCTGCCTCAGCGCGGCTTCTACCAGCCCTGTCTTTCTACATAGATGTTTACTCAGATAATTCCTATTAATAGGAATATGTGTCATGTCTTTTTATGATACATTTAATTAAAATTGCAGTTCAACAGAATTCCTTGTGCCTTATTGTATAAAAAAAAGCACATACCTACAATTGTGGGAGGTTCTATTTGGAAAGACACACCCAATATGGTGAAACTATAGTGAATGCTGCTGGTTTGATATCAATATGACTTGAATAAAAATATTGGCGAGCATAGACGTTAGTGGCACTCAAAGCCAGTGAGATGCCAGTTTGAGATGAAAGCTTTTAAATGATCAGTTGATGTGTAACTGCTTAAAGCAGTCAAGGTTCCACATTAAAGATCTCCTATTATACTACTTTTCTGGTCTTAATTTCTCATTAATGACTCCTATAGAGCAACCTGACACAAATCACAGCACAAAGAACTACGTAGATTTTCAGGAAACATACATACATACATACATACATACATACATACAAACATACATACATACACTCAACAAAAATATAAACGCAACACTTTTGTTTTTGCTCCCATTTTTCATGAGATGGACTTAAAGATCTAAAATTCATTCCAGATACACAATATTACCATTTCTCTCAAACATTGTTCACAAATCTGGCTAAATGTGTGATAGTGAGCACTTCTGCTTTGCTGAGATAATCCATCCCACCTCACAGGTGTGCCACATCAAGATGCTGATCTGACATCATGATTAGTGGACAGGTGTGCCTTAGACTGTCCACAATAAAAGGCCACTCTGAAATGTGCATTTTTTTGCTTTATTGGGGGTCTGGGGACTCAGAACCAGTCAGTATCTGGTGTGACCACTAGTGATGGCCCGTAACGTGCCGAGGCTTCGGAGCGTGTGTCGAGTAATCCCGGACGTTTTTGGTGAAGCGCGTATCGAGACTTGTATCGTTTAGGCCGAATCACGTGACTGATGACGTTCGAAGCCTCGTTTGTTCAAGAAGTGCTTCGGGTATTGCGGATCCACTCGCACTTTGCGGGTTAGTGTTGGCGATTTGTTGGTTTGGGAGTGATGTAGACGTGCATGTTGTATCAACTTGCTGTGACTTTCTTGTGCACCCCTGCCTCCGCTGTACCACGTGAAAGAGTGTTCTCCAAAGCAGGAGAAGTTGTTTCCAAAAGGGGAAATTGTCTGAACCCCAGCACAGTGGAAACATTTTGTTTCTCAATAAAAATTAATCAAATCCTTAACAAGCACATTCATTGCCCCTTATATAACACTGCGACAGTTTGAAAATAATTATTCCTGTCATTATGAGTAATTCCAAAGTTTGACAAAAAATATTTACTGATAGATTTATTAGATTTTTATGTTTTATCATGTTTGATGCATTATACACCAAACAAAATATAAGTTGTATTTATATGAATTAATACATGAACAATACATGAAATGCATTTATTAAGATGTATTGATTTATTTACTTGTCAGTCACTCATTCCCATGGCTGCACTGTTGCAGGACAGTATTGAGTGTATTACAAATTGATAGAATTATCTGGCTATTTAACACTGTTTGACCAGCAGGGGGGGTTGTATTGTGTTGAAATCGGTTCAAATGAAGCCTCGAGAAATGAACCTTTTGGTGAACCATTTGGCTCTAAGGCTTCAAGGCTTCAAAAAGCTTCATCTGGCCATCACTAGTGACCACCATTTGCCTCATGCAGTGCAACACATCTTCTTTGCATAGAGTTTATCAGATTGTCAATTGTGGCCTGTGGAATGTTGGTCCACTCCTCTTCAATGGCTGTGCGAAGTTGCTGGATATTAGTGGGAAGTGGTGCACGCTGTCGTATACGCCGGTCAAGCACATCCCAAACATGCTCAATGGGTGACATGTCCGGTGAGTATGCTGGCCATGCAAGAACTGGGACATTTTCAGCTTCCAAGAATTGTGTACAGATCCTTGCAACATGGGGCCGTGCATTATCTTGCTGAAACATGAGGTGATGTTCATGGATGTATGGCACAACAATGGGCCTCAGGATCTCATCACGGTATCTCTGTGCATTCAAAATGCCATCAATAAAATGCACCTGTGTTCTTCGTCCATAACAGATGCCTGCCCATACCATAACCCCACCACCACCATGGGCCACTCGATCCACAACATTGACATCAGCAAAGCGCTCACCCACACGACGCCACACACACTGTCTGCCATCTGCCGTGAACAATGTAAACCGAGATTCATCCGTGAAGAGAACACCTCTCCAACGTGCCAGACGCCATCGAATGTGAGCATTTGCCCACTCAAGTCTGTTACGGCGACGAGCTGGAGTCAGGTCAAGACCCCGATGAGGACGACGAGCATGCAGTTGAGCTTCCCTGAGACGGTTTCTGACAGTTTGTGCAGAAATTGTTTGGTTATGCGAACCAATTGTTTCAGCAGCTGTCTCAGTGGCTGGTCTCAGACGATCTTGGAGGTGAACCTGCTGGATGTGGAGGTCCTGGGCTGGTGTGGTTACACGTGGTCTGCGGTTGTGAGGCCGGTTGGATGTACTGCCATATTCTCTGAAACGCCTTTGGAGACGGCTTATGGTGGAGAAATTAACATTCAATGCACGAGCAACAGATCTGGTTGACATTCCTGCTGTCAGCATGCCAATTGCACGCTCCCTCAATGCTTGTGGCATCTGTGGCATTTTGCTGTGAGACAAAACTGCACATTTCAGGGTGGCCTTTTATTGTGGACAGTCTAAGGCACACCTGTGCACTAATCATGATGTCAGATCAGCATCTTGATGTGGCACACCTGTGAGGTGGGATGGATTATCTCAGCAAAGCAGAAGTGCTCACTATCACACATTTAGACAGATTTGTGAACAATGTTTGAGAGAAATGGTAATATTGTGTATCTGGAATGAATTTTAGATCTTTAAGTCCATCTCATGAAAAATGGGAGCAAAAACAAAAGTGTTGCGTTTATATTTTTGTTGAGTGTACATACATGGAAAATCCGGATTGTTCTACGTAGATAAATCCCGGAAATTTGAACAAGTGAATCGGGACCGGCGTTCCTAGTATTTAGCGCTCTGCACAGCCACCCCAGATGGTCAGCAGGGAATACGTCTAAATGTATGAACGTCATTATTACGTTTATAGGTCATAAAAGTTGAAAAAGCATAATAGGGCTCTTTAAAGAAGATATACTGGACAACGTACTGTATGCACTGTGGTGTCAGTTGGTATGAAAGCACTGACAGCAATGTTGGAACAAGCAGATAATTACTGTAAGGGGCATAATCATACAGTTGGTATTTTGGTATAACAGTTTTATGATTTGAATAGAATGCAGCCATGCCAGAAATATATATTTAAGTGTGACAAAAATAGCATTTAATTACGAAATTACTCATTCTGTTACTCTACATGTGCTGTGTGTAACTAACATTGTTCTGCAAAAATAAAAAAAGAGAAAAAATAATGATAAGGTGTGTTGCCAATACGGGGCTGTGTAGAATACAGCCTTTTCTCTGTCCAGCTCCATCCTGCTGTATGTCTGTCTGTCTGTCCGTCCATCTGTCTGCCTCTTTCTTTGTCCGTCCCCTCTCTACTCCTTTGTTGTCTCTCTCCCATTCAGCCTGTCTGCCTCTATAAAGACAGCGCTGTGTGGATTGGCGGAAAGCTAAATTGCTCAGTGTGAGCTTGGTCACGGCTCAGCTCTCCTTGAGATAATGAAATGACAATTAATGGGAAAGCTGTTGCCATTTGCTCGTTTGTTCTCTCACTAGTAAGAGCAGCATTACGGGGGGGGGGGCAACAGAAAACCTCTGTATTCATGACACACTCTAGAACCTGCACAGCAATCATTTTCATATTGAATAGATACTGATATGACGTAAAAACCCAAAGAAATGTAGAAAAATTAAAGTCAAGTCCATTGCTTCCTGGCCAAAATATGATTCAGAGGAAATGTAATTTTGGGACTAATACACTGATACTGGGACACATATTTTCCTTAGCTGAGCTCTGGCCCACTGAGATAGTCCCTGACAGAATGAGACAAAATATTTCCTGTAAAAGAAAGGGAAGCCGATCCTTGGGCATGTCATACAATGTATCTCCAGTATGTACTGTGAAGGGGAAATCCTAGCCCCTAAAACCACAGGGAGACAACGAAACTATTTTTATTTCATTTCTGGCAGCAGTTGTTGTCCGTTATTGCATTTTCCTCTTCAAGTCAATACACGTATAGGCTAAAACTGCAAAGTTCCACTTGTGATCATTGAAATGGAATTAAAATATACAGTATATGTGGTTTTGTGTTTTAAAAAGACTTAAGGCAAGCACTTCTATTTCTAAATACAATTCATTCAACTGAAGGGAAAAGCTAGTAAAGTATGACACACAATTACATCATCTTCGTTATTATGCTAGTGGGGGATGTGATAAAGCTGTGTAATCTAGTTAGCAAAGTCCCTGTTTGCATGGCTGATCAAGCTAAGCTTCTTGTGACTCCATTACGATGCAAAAGCTCACGCAGGTACACAAAATGAACTGAAGGAAGTGAAAGCCAAGCGTGAAGCACACTGCTGTGTTTACCTGGTATTGGTTGGCCTTTGCTAGCTCCTGATTGGCTGACTCCACGTTGGATGATGTGGTCTGGATGTAATCTTCAATGCTGTCTGAAGAAACAAAAAGAGAAGATTGATTCCTAATGAGACGAGATCGTTCCAAAAAATTCACACAACGACAACACAACACAGCCATGCTTTAAGTCCCTGCTTTAACTATGGAATGCACATCTTTAGAACACGCTTTACAAAAAGGTAAATACTTTTTTATCGTTTAAAAATATTTATGTGTAAAACTATAGGGAAAACTCCCGCAAAATGAATTTCACAAGCAACACTTCAGTCACAAAGACTTCATGGTTTCGGTCACTAAAGACCTTTGTGACCGAAATATTGCTCTATGAATTAAATGAATCAGCGAGCGTGTGCGGGAGTTTTTCCTATAGTTTTAATGCACCTTACTCCGACGCACCTGTCATCCACTTGTGTGTGCAGAGATCTCTTTTGAACTATTTAAATGTTTATATGTAAAATACAGAAACAATACATTTTAATTTAACCAAACCCATCTTTTAATATTGTGGGTTTATGTTGTTGTATTCAGCAATCCAGAGATGTTGTACTGCAGGTGTATGGACAAATGGTTAAATCAAAGCAGCACTGGCTGAAACATCCTTAAGTCTCTTATATTAGTCAATCTATGAAACACTGGATCCCTACAGTTCAATAACAACTTGAATTGTTGTCTTTCATCTGACACTTGCTGCCCAATAAATACAAACGTCTTTCAAACTCTATGTCCCAGGTTGTAGCACAGATTTCCTGTTCTAAATGTGTTGGCACCAAACCAGAGCTAAGATAACTTCCCTCCGTTTTGATCACAAGCTATCTTCACAGAGTCAGCGGCTCCCAGATATGTTCGCTGAGACACAATGGAACCAAACCTGGCAACCTACAGTCACTGAATGCAGCTTTTTTTCATAGGGAGATTGTTCATCTGAGATACAGTTTGTTTGGAAAAACACACTGTTTTCCCCATGCTTTCAGCTACATTCTCACTTTAGCTGTGTAAATAACACATTCATTTAATTTCATTTACCTTTATGTGTCCTCGATCATTGAGGGGGTTTATGATGCATATGATTAATATTGAGTGTAACATTGAGTCTCGACAGTAAGCCTCATTGCCTTTTATTTATTTATTTTTATAGACACATTTTCGCTTGTTAAAAGTTTTATTTTGAAAGAGACACACCAGGAAATGGTGAAACTACAGCGAAAGCTGCCGGTATAAAGTCAATATGACTGTCAACAGAGTATTTCTCTATCAGTTAAAGCAGAGAGACCTGAGAGAGACGCACGGCTCTCAGAAAAAAAACAGGCAAGCCTCCTGAGGTAAAGGGGAGCGTCGCTGCAGACTCGCCTCCGACGGGCATTGACAGCACATCCGAGGTTGGATGTGTGGCCGTTGTAGTGTGATAACACGTTCAGTGAAAAAAGTCAGATGCAGACGTGCAGTAAAGGTAGGATGTGTGTTCCAGGGGTAAGACATTAATGTGATGCATGCCGGTAAACCACATCACCGTAATCAAGGACCGACATGAAAACGGCCTCAATAATCCCTTTACTACTGAATAAAGCCAATAGCCAATTTTTGTGGCAGACGACATACAACATCTTTTATATGAAAATTAAAAGTGAGTTTATCATTTATCCAGATGTAGAGACATTTATACTCTGTGACTCTTTCAATTAAAAATCCATTATTTTTCTAAATATTGAAATCATTAAAAGTTGTAGCTCTTGCTCTGGAGAAACACATATTTTGTTTTGTCTGTATTTAGAACCAGAGCTTAGTGGGTTCTGAATAGATTGGTGCACTGAATCAGAAATGCAATACAGTACTGTGTCGTCAGCGTACAGATGGGCGTGACAGTTTTGTAGCGATGAAACAATGTTATTGATATAATTTTTAATATAACTGGACCCAAGATTGAGCCCTGTGGGACTCCATTTGTAACTGTTAAAAACTCAGATTGGTAGCTTCCAGTTTTACTGACTGCTGTCTATCAGACGGATAATCCTTAAACCAGCTACATCTAAACCAATGTGATGCAGCCTCTGTAAGGGCATTTGGTTTGATGATAAACTCACTTTTAATTTTCATATAAAAAATCTTGTCTGTCGTCTGCGACAAAAATTGGATATTTTTATAGGAACAAAGCCACCTTCCCGTTGTTCAGTAGGAAAAGGATTATCGAGGCAGATTTTATGTCTGTCTTTGATTATGGTGATGTGGTTTATCAGCATGCATCACATTCATGTCTTAAACTCCTAGACTCTGTTTTTCACTCTGCTTTAAGGTTCATTACAGGAGATGTTTATGACACTCACCATTGTGTTTTATATGAATAGGTTGGGTGGTCCTCTCTTAAAGAAAGACGTAATGCACATTGGCATATTTTTATATATAAAGCCCTGACCGGAAAGCTACTACTCTATTTGACAGAAATGCTGCTTATTTCAGATGGGCTTTATCAAACCCGCTCAACTGAAATGCTCATGTTATATGTTCCATACGCCCGGTCTGACCTTGGTAAAACTGCTTTTAGCCACAGTTCCCCTGACTGCTGGAACAACCTACAACATCAAATTAAAATAAATACACTCATAACTGTTAACCAATTTAAACTTATTATTTTGAATTAGTCCCACTCCACTTGTAACTGTTTTAATTAGGCTATTGTTCTGCTTCATTCAATTGATCTGAATGTTCTATTTGTTGTTGTCTCTTTGTAGGCTTGTTGCGTATTTTCATTGTATATTGTGTATCTGTAATTAACTCGACGTCATTGTAAAAGAGGGTCACCCCTCAATTGATCTTTTGAGGTTAAATAAAGGAAAATTAAATGAAAGTCCTTTGAAAGATCAATAAAAAGTTCTGCACGCTGTTACCAAGGACATAAACATGTGATTGATCTAACTTTTAGAATTTGTGGATAGTCAAATTTCCCAATATATAACTTTCAAACAATGGCAAGAAACGCTGTCTGTAATCAATCTCCAAAGTTGGCTGATGATGTAAGATGTAGTAAATGGTCTCTAGAATACAATCTTGTAGCCGAAACTGAGCTTGCAAGTTGAATAAGAATGTTGTTTATCGTATACAATTTTAAAAAGTATTCATTTAATGCATTTTTAAATGTCAGTTCTATAAATGGCTTAGCACTGAAAACAACTTTAAATTAGAACATATTTTGGTGCAACCCCATCACAGTACAGTGTGCAATAGGAGAAATGACTCTATTACCAGATCGACAACTCTTTAATCTATTAAAATGCCCAAATAATATAGATTTATTTTTTGAGGAATCAGCCAATAAAACAAAGTTTCTTAAGTTTTTGGAGTAGCATAGGCTACTTCATAGTTTATTACATAATGAGGCCATTTAAGAGCTTGATCTCAAAATCCCAGTAGAGCATAGCTTGCAGGCCAGGTTCTAGAAAGTTAGATTAGGGTGGGCCTGTAGAAATTTTAGGTGGGCACACTGGGCAGAGAGACCGAAGATGCGAGCGCGCGCAATTTTTTTTGCCCTTGTAAGATCTCTGTCTGCTTTTTGGCACATTTACTATGAATTGTGTAGAACACAATATGCAAATAAACTTTGAGTGTTGCTGTGTGGGAGATTTGATTCTTGCATGTTTTTTTCCCCAAATGTTTATGAATAACATATAATATACATTATATACAACATAATGTATCTTTTTTTTAATCGCAGTATTAGCTGTAGGCAGCCTGAGCTGATTGAAGAGAAAGCTTTGGGACTGGGCAACCTGGGTGGTGGTAGTCCAGAGCTATATATACTATACACACTATATAGATACTGTATATAGTCTTTCCACTATTGCCTCCGATGTCCAGCAGGGTGAAAGTAGTAGCCAGCTGAGGTCACGACCCTGCTAGGGGGGTCCGGGGGTATGAACCCCCGGGAGATTTTTTTTACCTTTTTAAAGTGAAATGCATGAATCTGGTGCACTTTGAGAGGAAATTAAGAGGCTAAATCTGAGGAATTTTGTGTGAACAAATAATTTGGAGACACTGGGTCGGATGGATTAGAAGCTATTGAAGAAAGACACATGGATTTCTCCATAGAAATATAAATTTGAAATAAAATATTAGGCAGGGTCCTCTGGGTTGGGCTTGGTGCTCTTTTTCTTTTACGGGACATATTTTTCTGTAATATAATGAATTCATTTAAATGCAGTGAGAGGAATGAAGCAGAAGAACTCTGTTGTCCAGTTATCTTTTTTTCCACAAACGAGGCTGAAATAGGCTATAGACTATACACAGTGCATGGGCAACAGAGGGCAGCCCCATTTTCAAATATTTTTAAATAAACTCAATACACACTGTGCATGCCATGGACTTGAATTTGACGTGATCAGTTAACCTCGGATTACCTCCCAGATGAACTGATTCAATTATTAAGCTATTGACTATCTACCAAAACATTGTATTCCTTTTATTGTATGATAATTTACATTTATATAATATGATGTTGATATCAAACACACAAACTAAAAATAAAAAAATTGGGGGGGACCCTCTGGCAGTCGGGACCCTAAGCAACCGCTCATTTCGCTTATGCCTCGGGCCGGCTCTGCTGACCAGTGACCACTATAAGCGGGTGGGTAACTTGGAGGCAGGGTATCCTGCCCACCCAATAATACAATTAGAAGCAATGCATGGTAATGGTATATTCTTTAGTATTAATCAATTGTCTGAATTTGATTTGACATTTTCTTGGACAGCGAATGAACAGGTCCGTCCGATAGTGGGTCTGGACTTCCACCAAAAAAAAATATATATTTTTTTTTGATTGGGTGGGCACAGCCCACATTTCGGTGGGCACGGCCCACCCTGGCCCCTGGCTGCCGCCGGCCCTGATAGCTTGTATTTTGCACCCAAGAATTCCCAGCAACCATTCCCAATTTCGGCAAAATGACATGCATCTCCATTTTTCATTAAATCATACTTTGTGAAATAATCTATGATATTAGGAGTAAATACATTGTCTAGCAGAACACTTAATGTGCATTTCTCTAATGACAACATGCTGAGTTGTCCGGAACCTAATGGAAGAACTGACTTTTGTTCATATTTTTACCCTGCACACATCATGTGACAGTCTCCAGTGTTACCAAATACAACCGCTCTCATGGTTAACTTTGTTAAAACAGCAGGGCCTGCTTTATAGGCTGACAATACACAGAAGTTTAACAAACGAGACAAAACATGTTTAATGAACCAGGTAGTCCAAAACATTTGGTATTGTCACATAATGACCTAGATACAACTGTCTGTTGACAGTGAGAGTGCTATTGATTGTTGTGGTGCTGTGAGAGTGAAAAGGCTCCAGCCTGCTCAGAGCTGTGGGTACAGACCGCTCAGTGTTTCTTGTTGTGATGGCCTCTGATAATTACTGCACCACTTGGAGAATTCACTTTTAACTTAAAAAGGAGCAGGAGGTTGGGTGAGTAGATTGGAGTCGGAGAAGGAGGAGGAATACAAGTTTAAGTTCTAGCTCAACATCAGAATAAGGTTGTTTTCTGGACTGAATCATTATTATTCTGTTGCTATCGTAAGTGGCTGCATACAATCTGGTTTCTATTAGTAGGTCAACAATACATATTGCCACGTTTGAATTTAGTTTCAAATGAAGAATAAAGAAACCCCAGGGTAAGCACTACATAAATATGTTTTTTTGTTTGTTTTTTTACATACAATCCATGCTATATTTGTATTGTACTCATAAATAATGTTTTGAACATTTGAATGTTCTTCTTAAAGTATCTAAGGGATAGAGAAACATTTTTCTCTAGAACCAACATCCAGTCTTGTTTGAATTTTTTCAGAGAATTTGTCAAACTATTGTTTAATATCAAAATTCCTGCTAATACACTACGGTATGTGCTAATGGTGATATGCCAAGTAATTGAACATGCTAAATATGTCTACCATAGCTCTGTCTTTATGACTATGTTATCAAGCTGATGTGAGCATGGAGGTTAAAGGTCTGCCCTGCCTAAGCGGAGGCTCTTAGAACATTAGCGGCTATTAACCAAGCTATTAAACAAAACATTATTTCGTGAGCCAAATTCACACCAAAGTGTCAATGCCATGTCATCTAGGACTAATGCAAGTCCCAAGGAGGAGAAACCTTTTTATATTTTGCAGTTAAATTATCTAATCAAATTCATTCGAACATTCCAAAAACCAAAATACCAAATAACACAGATCTGTATATTACACTTTTTAGTAGAAGCATGTCCAAAACCAAAGTAACTAGTATTAATCTAGCCTGGCACTACCCGCCTACATACTTACGTTAAATTTTCATTTCCCTTCAGTAGTCAGTCTGGGCCTGCGGTATATTAGTGGGTTTTTCTCTGGACAGATTTTTGACGGTCCAATCGGCGAACAGAGGGAGTGGCTGAGAACAATGACGTTGACTTTCGGTTGTAGTCAAGAAGCCGGCGCATGACATATGTCACCACCAAACGCTATGCGATTGGTTGGCAGATCCAGAGTGGCACTGGGGAGATCCAATACTTTTAACCTTCAACAGACACCCACCTTAAAGTGAGTGAACGTTTTTCAATTGAGGGATTACAGACCTCTTGTACAAATTAAATTAAGTTTGATGGTCTGGTAGGACCAGTCTAATTTTTATCACCCTGAAGAGCAAAATGAATGTATTCTTTTGATGCAGACAAATTAACATGTTTTTAAAACCTCTTTTGTGTGGAGTGCCAAAGTTTATGTCTGCCTGCTGAACCAGCTGTGTTGATTGTGTATGTTGACAATCACACTCTTAAATAAAGTGTCAACCAGCATGAATATGCCATAACGCACTAATCCTTCCTTTATGAGCCCATTTATTTTTTGTTATACTTGCTGCTTTTGCTACCAACGCCTCCACACAACCATCTCATATTAATCATATATGCCACTACACCAAGAAAGCCTTCTTCAGCAAAGGCTAAAATGGCAATTTCAGTGCATGTCTTTTTAATGGGGAGAGGTCCATTATTGTAATGATCAGATGGGACGTCTGCTGACCCCTGCAGTCTTCATCTCTCTGTTTGCCCATGTTGGCAATAACCTAGTTCCTCTACCTTCCATTTCTAACATGCCATATCAACGGTCTTTCACATGCAAAATGACAAAATATCACTGAGAACGAGGAGTAGCAGAATTCACAAATAGCAAGTATTGTATTTTCTTCTTCTATGTAAGGCATGTAAGGGTTAACTCTCCAGACATAAAGACCCACAAGGTGAACAGGAGCTCAACAGAGGTCTCTTCAGATCTTAACCATGACTCCTGTGTTCCCTGCTCTCCTGATAGATTCAAAGTCATGTTAAAAAAGATATTCCATTGTTAATAACATTAATAGTTAGTATATATATATATATATATATATATATATATATATATATATATATATATATATATATATATATATATATATATATATATATATTAGTCCTGTCAGTTTAACGCGTTATTAACGGCGTTAATGCAAACCCATTTTAACGGCGTTCATTTTTTAAATCACGCGATTAACGCTCTTTATGGCCTAGCAAACGTTGTGTTTTTTTTTATATACTATCTATGGTTTTTTCACATGCTGTTGCATCAACTATTAATGTTAGAACAACTGAAACACCACACACTATACATATGACTCGCAGTTTAGTTACTTTTAATTCAAACAGAACATGTCCTACAGCGTAATTTCACATTAAAATTATTTAACTGGCAAAACGGCTAAACGTCAAGTCAATTCGGACTTTTATTTTGAAGCAGAAACCGGAACCTCTACATTGTGGGCTATTTGCACTGAATTGCAAATTATGATATTTTAGAAGAAATACACTGAATTACAAGGGTGTAGAGAATGGGTGTGATAAGAGCATTAAAATGAGAAAAAATAATGGAACAAAGAAATCAAGGGACATTTAGGCGAGAATAGATACAAATGCAATTAATTGCGAGTTAACTATGACATTAATCCGATTAATCGCGATAAAATATTTTAATCGTTTGACAGCACTAATATATATATATATATATATATATATATACAATTCTCAATGTACCGTAATTTGGCTAATTTAAAATCTTAAACAGCGGGGGGAAAAAATGCATAAAACAATTGTATTGCTAATTCTTGACATCTACGACTCTTTTATAATCGCCCTCGTTTAAAAAAAAATGGATATAGGTATTTTGCTTTTAATTTATTTTTTGTGTTTTTCCATTAAAAAGAAAAACGAGTAACATCATGTAAAGCAACTGGCATTTAAAGGGGGAAAAAAGGAAAAGGACAATAAAACAGGTGTTCCACTCAGGGCATGGGGTAAGCCAGTCATCCTGACTCTAAAGGGTATTTAAAGGGCATCTACATAAACCTGAGTGAAGGCAAAACGGACATTCCTTTCACAACAATAAGGCAGCAATTAGCTGGAGTTATTGCTTCACATTCCCCATCATATACTCACACACACACACACACACACACACACACACAACATCCCTCTGCACTGTTTTCACACCCAACAGTTTTGCACTATAACTATTTTTAGCTATACTATTAATCTACAGACGTTATCAAACTCAACTCTTTGCCAGTGTCCCTGTTTTATTCACTAGTTTACAGTGTCTGACTGCTCAATAAAAAAGTTTATGACTTGTCACGCATTGTCTGCACAGGTCAGACAAATTATTATTTTATTATTATATGGAAAAAGTCCATACGTTCCTCTCATTATACATAGATAGAAGCCTTTTACAAGCTCCAAACACAGCAGAGGCAATCGTCTAAATTAGGATTTTCAGACTTAATTCCCTGTCCCTGAAGCGACTCGACAGATGAAATGAGGAACTAGAATGGGAATATCTCCTCAGTAACGGACAGCGCAGTTGGCAAGCTCTCCTCAGCACTACAAGTGCTGCGGCAAAAAAGCCACAGTAAGAGTTGATCGCTTTGTCGATTCATGCCTCTGACACACACGTCGACTCCCAACATAATGAGTCGAGGCTTTGAATTCAATGCTGGGGGTGTTGAGCTCTTTGGCGATTTCCCATGCCTTTTTATAGCCTACTATAGTCTCACCGCGTTATATCTCTCCCAGCGCAAAAACGCACGTCCCAGCTGCTTCAGAGCGCACAACCAGTGTTCCACCCGAAAAAAAGAAAAGAAACAAGGTGGACACAGACCCTTAAGCTGAATGATATCTATTAGATAAGACGACCCGACTTTTTACGACCTATTTGTAGGGGAAACCCCCAGTCTTATATTAAAAACATCACCGCTGCTTGTAACACTTTTACATTGGTGAAGTTTGTATTTATCAATGTAGGGAGTTGCGAGACAAGTGCAGGCTGAGCTTTTTTTTCAGCACCCCCTGTTGAGAATATGTTCCCGCGGCTATTCTTTGGAACAACTAAAAAAGGCAAAAGTTGATGATGATGTGAACAACTTGTTTGTGCTTTTAAGTCGCCAGAACGCATAAAACAAGTCTTTGAGGCTCAATTTACTTTTTCAATCTACAGTAGTAGGCTCTAGCTCTATTGATATTAATATAGGCTAAATAAATAGGCTACCTAAAGATACAGTATTTCTATTATAAAATGTATTGCACCATGAGCCATAACTGTGACCATTATATTATATAGCCTACTTTTGTTAGCCTTAAGCCTAGCTCAGTCATTATGCCATACTCACCTGCTGTGTAATGAGCTGCATTGAAAACAAGAAGACCTATTAAGAACACCAAATCCATATTTCCTGTTATTTTGGTGAACGTAATGCGAAACCTGCCATTAGGCCCTGGGGCTCAGAGGTTGCATAGGCTCCCTGAGTGGCCGTCTTATAACACAAAATGTGCAATATTTGTTTTGATTAATAAACAAATCATTTTTAGGAAATCCAGTTTTTCTCATGGGAATTTGGGAGACTGTGGTGGGGACTCAGGACCCTCTAGGGCGGTGTCAAACTCATTTTGGTTCGAGGGCCACATACAGCCTCTCTGATGTCAAGTGGGCCGGACCAGTAAAATAATGGCAAAATAACGTACATATGTGAACTCCAAATCTCTAGCTTTGTTTTTCAGTAATATGCTTTATCACTCAGCCTACATTTTTAACCTACATTATCACGGATCACAAGGGATCTCTGTACCCCCCAGGAAATGTCTTAGTAAAGGTTGCTGCTGGCCATGGGAATAGGAGGTGCGGCGTTCAGCGCCGCACCAAAAATGTTGGGGGTATTTTGCTCAAAGATGCCAATACGCATTAATGAAATAAACAACTGTTTATTTGAATACACAAATACAACAGGCACTGACGTTACAGTTGTCCAATTTTGTTTACTATACAGTACAGGCCAAAAGTTTGGACACACCTTTTCATTCAATGCGTTTTCTTTATTTTCACGACTATTTACGTTGTAGATTCTCACTGAAGGCATCAAAACTTTGAAGGGACATATGGAATTATGTACTTAACAAAAAAGTGTGAAATGACTCTTAAATAGGTCTTATATTTTAGATTCCTCAAAGTAGGCACCCTTTGCTTTTTTGACAGCGCTACAAACCCTTGGTGCTCTCTCAATGAACTTCATTAGGGAGTCACCTGAAATGGTTTAGCAAAGAATTCCACATGTGTTCATTCAAAGTTTTGATGCCTTCAGTGAGAATCTACATTGTAACTAGTCATAAAAATAAAGGAAACGCATTGAGCGTGTCCAAACTTTTGGCCTGTACTGTATGTACAGGGACACATTTTGTGCAAACATGCAGACAGTACAAAATTAAATTAAATAAAAGTGCAACTTCTACTGTTTTGATTTATTTTTAAATACAGAGGTTATTGGTTGTTTTGGAATTCGTTTTTCCCAATTTAAAACATAAAAATAAAGCACTGGAGGAAACATTAATAGCGGTGAAGCAAGATTGCCATTTACCATTTCCCACGTTGCTAAAATGTGCTTTTTTTTATTTTGGCTGCCCCCTAGCGGCTGGAGTGAGCATTTTGGTTATTTCTTTAAACATTCATAATCTCCCTCACAGGAATGGGCTAAGAGACTTAGGTTGCGTTCCGAATCGCATACTTTCTACTATAATGTATGTAGAAAAAAGAATTTAGGATGTCCTGATTCTTGTGGCCAGATTTAGGATGGTTAGAAGTACCCGGATGTCCTACTTCATGCGGCCAAGATTGTTAGTGTTGAAAAGTGCATCCTATTTGGGCGATTCTGACCCACAATCCAGTGCGCACGTGAAGTGACGTAACATCAACGAAGCCTCCATATGAAAACAAACGGGGATGCGACGGATATAAAAGCAAGAGGCAAGATCAAGGCGCAATGTTATGATGAAATAAGAGAGAAAAGTATGTCCCAATAGTATGCCTACTGCATCCTAACTAGATTCTTTTTATCGTCGGATGTAGTATGTAGAATAGAAAAAAGAAAGAGTATGCGATTCGGAACGCAACCCTACTTTTTTTTTTGAAATGCTCATAAATGTGTGCTCTACAAGTCGCGGGCCGGATTAAATCATCTCGCGGACCGGATCGTATGTTTGACACCACTGCTCTAGGGGGGTCCAAAAATTTGAACATTTTAAAGTAAAATCTGGTGCATTTTGAGAAGAAAACTAAGGCTAAATCAGCTGTGTCCTATGTGAGCTATTTAGTACTATTTTCTGGAATAATTTGGAGACACAGAATAACCAAAAAGGCAGAAAGAAAAAATGTACAGGTTTAAAAAATCTCTGTGAAGTCTTTTTTTGGCCTATAATGAGCCAGTAATTTGTTTATTTTTTTAAACAACGTTGTCCGGGGCCTTCAAAGATTAGGAACCTATATTGAGCCAATAAAAAATAAATAAAATCTAATTTATTTGATAATCTTTTTAAGAATAACATGCGATCTACCCACAATGCCTTCGCAATCAACCGGTAGATCACGATTGACGTAATGGGCACCCCTGCGCTACATGTTATAAAACTGACAAAACACACACAACACACACACACACACACACACCACAACACACACACACACACACACACACACAACACACACACACACACACACACACACACACACACACACCAACACAACACACACACACACACCCCATTTCACCTTTATTAAGATAAACATGGGCAATTAAGAGTAGAAGTTATTTGAAGATTGTTTCAAGGCCCAGACAAAGCTAGTCATTGGAGATGAGGAGATGATATACAGTACATATCTTTTATGTAAAGTATGGTGCTATAAATTCTCCCTAGATGCTCAGCAGAGTGCCACAAATGGTACGGGAATCAGAATGTTATAAGGGACTGACTAACGCTTTGCTTTGCTTATTGTGAAATGCGTCGACAATAAGAACAACGTAGAATAATATCAGCCTTATTCTATCAAATTATCATTGGGAACACTTTGGGGTTAATATATTAACTGAGACACCCAGTCATTGAATAAGCTCAATAAGATGAAATATGTACATTAACTGACTCACCTCCAGCCACGGCTTCAAAGTATTTTGTGGCGCAGACTTTACAGCTAAATACATTCACTTCAAAGGGAAAGCCGTGTGCCTTATCAGACCTTCCACTTCTTCTCAGAATTGATCTACAGCCGCCCCACCACAACAATATATGTCCATGTACAGTATGTCTCTTTGACTGTAGTTGTTTAAACATGATTTCCAAACAGCCATACAGCCGTTCATGATTGAGTCAGCCATAGCTGAGGGCAGATTCTGACCCATCAACATAGCCTCTGTATCTGCCCTATAGCTATGTGCTAAGTTTGATTCTGTGTTGCCAAGCCTGAAACACTGCAGGGTGTGAAGAGATGTTTACACAGATCAGCGAGTCTAAATAGACACAGAGCCTTTCTGCTTCTCATCAAATAATCCATAGCAGTGACGTGGAGGTTAAAAAGTTAGTGTTACCAAGCATAATTTGTCAAGCACAATCACTCAAGCACATCAACCCAAAACATGAGCACAAAGGTTATCTTTGCTAATTGGCACACCAATGTAAACAATATTAAACGCACGCACGCACCGCACGCACGCACGCACGCACACACACCACACACACCACACACACACACACACACACACACACACACACACACACACACAATATCTTACCAATGGCGTCCCCTTGTTCGTGGACCATGCTGGCCAGGTCCTTCATAATTTGACTGACATCCAGCATGTCTCTCTATGGAGAAAAGAAACAGTTCATTCAGACTAATGATCCTGGCACTGACTCAGACTTGTGCAAAGGCAGTAATAATACTGTTGAGAGAAGCCAATTTTTGCAACTTTTTGTTGTACATTTCTTACTCATGCCTAGGTGCATGAGAAATGTATATGTCTTGTTCTCATAGGGAGGGGTAAGATATTTAAAAAAAAAACAGAATAGAATGTGAACGAGACAAACAAGGAAACATGTAACCTTTAAATTTTAGGCAGGATAATTAAAGTATGGTATTTGAGTTAGATTGTCTATCTTGAACAGTATGAATATACTATGTGATCATTGGCCTTTTAAGTTAATATAATATAATAGGGCCTGTCTGGACATATTTGTGGTGTGGGATGAGATTCTAGTGGGCGAGATTCTCGCCTAATATGGCTATAAAAAGTCAGGTTTAGAGCATAAGAGGGAACAAAAAACAAAAACTTGGAAGAAATTCTTGGAAGAAAAGATTTGGTAAGAATAGTTTGAGTTTGGTCTATTTTTGAAACTTGGGTGGTTCCACTTGATGTGCTGGTCCCTTAGAATACAGTATAGATGGGGGCGCCCTTAGCTCAGTTGGTAGGGCGTCCCCCCCATGGGCCTCGGCCAGCAGCAGACCCGGGTTCAATTCCAGCCCATGGTCGTTCTCTGCATGTCACTCCCCTCTCTGCCTCAGCTCTAAAACCAAAATCCCAAACTGAAAAAAAGAAGTTGAAAATTAGGAAAAGAATACAAATGTTCACTTTTCTTTGTATTTTATTTTCATTATATATTGACCAAATAAACTGTTGTTTTGTTTGAATAAAATGTGAAAAGCCTCTGCCTGATTAGTTTCTACCTAGTTTAACAGTCCCTGAACAGTCCGGGTGATGTTGGACTCTTATATCAGCGCTCCTGCAGAGCTCATGGAATGTCTCTTGTCCAATCAAATCACTCAGTCAGAACCAACTGCTGTATAATGAAAATTGTATTGCTGTAAACAATAGACAACTCACAATGCGAGTGATTCTGAGCAACATCACATATCTGTGTCACTAATGCCAAATCACATTGTACACACTGTACATACAATCACCCTCTTAGTAAGAACAACTCTAAACAGAGTGGTGGCAGAATGGCGCTAAAGCCACTGCCGCTGGCTTATTATTAGCTATACTGCTGATTATTATCTTGATCTATCAGTTAACTAGTATGTATATGAAGCAAATAGTAAAATGTTTAACACACCTTACCATAACCCATGAAAATGACATTCACTATATTTTTGCTTAAAAATGCCATACATTCTGGTGGTATTCAGACTTCAGAATTGTTATCTGTTATCTTGTACAGCATTTGAGGGACAACGGTCGGGGAGCTGTCACTCAAGAGATCGCGCCAATACATTTTAACCTCCAAAAGAATAAAAACTAGCCTGCTAGAAAAAATTCACCCCCCTCAGTGTTGTCATGGAGATATGACCTAAACATACAGACTAAAATGTTTTTTTGGACCAGGCTGTAAACAGGTTTAATAAGACTTTGAAAACGGCCTGTCTAACAAGCGAGTCAAAGAAAAATTGCTCAGTCTAGGTACCACCCCCAGTGGCCACTGGAAGGTACTACGCTTTTGGTCACTTCCTTATTGGATGCTGGTAAAAATCGCTGAGGTTGGGGCTTGGTTTGGAGGGACGAAAAGGGAAATAAACAGTTCTAAGTATTTGTTCAATTATTTCTCTATCATGAAACAGAGCAGGCTGGTCCAGCTATGGTTGACCACAGCTAGTTCTCCACAGTATCCAAGCTTTGAACCAACTCAATGTCCTAGCTCAAAGCAATATGAAAGTCTGTGTCTATCTCCTGCTCACAGGTCCCCCTCTCCTCCATTATGGCCTCATGCAATCTCAGCTGTGTTTGTGTAGCCAAACACTGGGCCATCCATCACAGGTGGCCCAGATTGCTGTGGAAACTGGAAGTGATCCTGCCAATTGGCAAAAAAAAAGGAGAAGAACAAAGCCAAAATGGCCCCTGGCAAAACGTTTTCTTTTCTTTTTTGCATTCATCTCTGGGCAACACTGTCTATCACACGATAATAGAATAACACATTTATATGACCTGGCAAAGCATTGGGAAATGAGGGCTCATTTCATCATAATGACATAGCAGTGTGTAACCAATTTAGCAAATAGTGTGTGGAGGTGAATAGAGAAAGATGTGATGGTTTGGACCTGTGCCTGGGGGGCTGAGTGGGTGGCCAGGCTGCAGGCCAGCACTGTGCCCTTCTCCATATTTCATGGGCTTTAACTTCTGCTCAGGGCCAGGGGAGAAGCCAGCAGACACTGGCACTGGGCTCAGACCTGGACAGCAGATTATTCCATCATGTCTCCAACAACACAAGAGCTTCGCTTATCAGAGACACTTTCTGTCTGGACCTGATCAAGAGCAGGGCAACTAGTCCAAAGTCTTAGGTTGCTTTCGGTGCTTCGGTGGTGTAGTGGATAGAGCGCGTACCATATCGGCTCCGGCCTTTGTTGCAGTGGTCGCGGGTTCAAATCCGACCCGTGGAACCTTACTGCAGATCTTCCCCCCTCTCTCTGTAACTCTGTACTATCCAATAAAGCTTGAAAATGCCAAAAAATAATCTAAAAAAAAATTGCTTTAGGTCGTGTTCACACCTAATAGTCCGCTTCCTCGGTGCGCACCAGTTGAGAGCGGAAACATTGTTTAGTTTTTTAGATGGTTCGGTTCACATTCACAAAGGCAAAACTCAGAAGGTGGTTAAGTGCGCACTAGAGACTGGGCCGTGTCCGGACTGCCATACTAGCGTCCTACATCCTACATACTCACCATCTATATACTGCATACTCTCTACTCAAAGATCGATTGTGTATGCGAGCTGCGTCGAAACGTTTTCAGTTGAAGTATACTCAAGCAATGAAGAATTTCTTCTTCTTCTTATAAGATTCATGCAGTTTAGACACTGTTAAGCTTATAACCGCCCTCTACAGGTTAGATATTGAACTAGATTTTTACAGTCCTGTGTTCATCATCTGTGTTTTAGACCTCTTGTTTTATAATTATGTTTTGAGGCTGAGGATCCCTCCGACGCTCTCTGTCCGGCTCATCAGCACTCAGCTGTCTGTGAGTTGAGCTGGACAAGCCGCGGTGTGCGGAACAGCAATCTGTTCTAATCTCTCTCCACTATCAGACTCACTTCACTCAATTCACTTAGTGACTCTAATGTTGTTAGGTATTTATCTTCATCTCTTATCTATTGTAAGAGTTTATGAATGACTGCACGTACAGTTGTCAGATCGCGGAACCCCAAACAATGTTGTTGCCTAGCAACTTGCTCGAAAATAGTTAATTTTCCTGGGCGGGTAGAATTGACCCAATGCATTGTGGGGCGGTTGAGTAGGAAAAGTATACAATCGATTCATACCCAAAATCTTCCCGGAAGTTAGTACTCATCTGGGAATTTCTCACATACCCAAACTCGCATACCCAACCGTCACATACTCAAATTGAAGTCAAAATGAGTATGAGTAGGACGTTAGTATGGCAGTCCGGACACGGCCTGGGGCTGCGTTCAGACCAACCCAAATGAACCACACCAAGGGCTTAAACGCTCCACGGTTCGTTTCAATCGTTACTTACGATTTGGGTATAGTCAGTGATGCCGGTAACGCATTACTTAGTAACGCGTTACCGGCATCGGACCTCTTTTTTCAGTAACGAGTAAAACGCGTTACTATCTCCAAACCAGTAATCAGATTAAAGTTACTCATCAAAGTCACTGTGCGTTACTTTTTCTGTCATTTTCCTTAGTGAAACATGTTACATAACTGCACAAATGACTGCGATTGCGATTTAATGTAAATAAATGTGCGCGCATGTGTCTCTAAACGCTCCAACTGCTCCTCTCGTCTTTTTGGTAGCGCCCCTCGTCTCTGACATGCAGCGTGTGTGTGGTGTCTGTGTGTGTGTGCGCAGCAGCATTACGGCCGAGTCTAAGCTGAACTGTGGCGCAAAACAAACGTCCCCCCCCATGAAATATAGCGTCTGGCATCTGCTATGGGGATATTTAGGATTCGGGTACGGTGACGTTGAAGAGATAGAAGTGTTTAAAACTTGGAAACGTATAGTCACGTGGCGACCGGTGGCCGCACACACCCAGTCTATCATCACATGAGACATCGCAGAGAAAAGTCAAATTAATGCATGAGAGTGAAGGGCCAAGCACATTAAGTTTAAAGACACTGCTACTGTCTTTGCACTTTGGAGGAATGCATTTATTTTCATGGGGGGAAAAAGGTTTTTTTTTTATTACATTTTTCAAACCATAATTTGCATTATTTTGAAAACAGTATGCCTATAGGCTACTAGCCTACAAGCTTTATTTTATATATTTTCAATGATTCTTAATATGTGCATGTTTTAAATTGAGATATATGGGTTTCAAAACCTATAAAGTAACGTTTAAAGTAACTTGTAATCTAACTTAGTTACTTTTAACATCAAGTAATCAGTAAAGTAACTAAGTTACTATTTTAAGGAGTCACTAGTAATCAGTAATCGGATTACTTTTTCAAAGTAACTGTGGCAACACTGGGTATAGTGCATTTGTTTATTTTTTGCATGTGGGTTCATTGGGTTGGTTTGAACTCAATCCGAAACTCTGGTGCACACTAAACAACCGGACTCTGCTCTGCTTGAAAGAGGTGGTCTCAGGCCGTTTTGCAATTGAACTCTGATGTGAACCCCATCCGCACTCATCACAGGAAGCTGAGTACTTGCATCACGCCGTCTTTTGAAGTTCTACACCGTGAAAAAGAGGACAGAAAGTTTGTCAGGTGCAATACCTGTAACCCTAAGCTTACACCAACCGCTTAGTGGCATTAATTTTCGGTTACAGTAAGGTTTTATGGGTTTTATGCATCAAATTGTACCGTAAGAGCTATCTACTAGGCTAAGTGTCACCGCAGACTACTGGCTTGGCATGCGTACTACAGCGATTTTGGCCCGTTTTCTCCTAAACCATGTGCACCAGTGAAGTTTTCAAATCAATTGTCTGAACGTGTAACTTTTCAAAACGTAAAGGGGAAAACCATTGCGTTTTCATCGTTTAAACTGCCCCTCAGTACCCAGAATCCTGGGTCGTTCTCTGCATGTCATCCCCCTTGCTGCTAAACAAAAATTAAATAATAGAACAACTCTAATGAATGGAAAGATGCCAAAATAATTATCTTAAAAAATATAATATGTCAGACTGCAATTCCGACATCTGTTCCATCCGACACTGGGGCCATTGCAGACAGTACAAACAAACAAGCCTGCTGGCTGCATTTGATTGACACCTCAGTCACCAGCGCAGCAGCATGCCTCACAGATCTGTATGATATTGGCTGATAGGAAAAAACACTTGTGGGAGATATTGCTGCTCGATCCAAAGCTTTGCCACCTGCAGTGAGTCTGTTAGGATGAGACGAATAGGCAAACAGTGAGTCTTTCCCTCTTCCTCTGATCTTGGTTACCTTCAAAGTGTTCTATTCATTCTCACAAATCAGAGAGCACCCC
This sequence comes from Ammodytes dubius, assembly GCA_026122265.1. Lineage (NCBI taxonomy): Eukaryota > Metazoa > Chordata > Actinopteri > Uranoscopiformes > Ammodytidae > Ammodytes > Ammodytes dubius. The sequence continues at coordinate 2,583,940 of CM047509.1, read as the reverse complement.
CAGGGTTTGCTTACATCATTTCGCTCGTGTCTTCAAAAAACATCCTTATCTAAAAGAACAATTTGTTGGGCACAGTTTGATATCTTTACAAGGTTTGAGGGATGATTTACATTCCAAATATATGAAAGTGAGCAGCGGGGATTAGAGAAAGTGCCTCGCATAGCAACATACGTATATGCTTACATGGCTATCAGTCAGTTCCAGTGTAGGTGGCTTGGTGAAAGAGACGGCTGTGTGTGGAGTCTGCTGTTGTGCCTGCAGAGGGAAGTGTGGCACAGCACATCACAGCTCCTAGCAGCCTCTGGCGAGTAGGCAATCAGAGCTCTTTAAGAATGCAAGTCAGTCATTGGGAGGTAGAGGCCGGCCCCGTCAGAGGCGTCAGGGAGATTTAAAGCCTAGCACCTTGTTCCCTCGCAGAAGTTCTACCTGGAACTCTGAAAGGCTCTATCCCACTTTAGTTTGCTTCTTTTGGCTAAAGGTAGAGCACACAGCAATCAAGAGCAAGATGTCAGCACATCCCCAACACAAAATGTCCTCCTCTCAACGTGATCTGACTGTGAACAGTAGTGTTACAGCCAGCACTCATCACCATACACTGTCTGTTGATGTTACTACATTCATTTACATAAAACTACCAGCACTGTGTGAATATAATCTAGAAACTTAGAACTGGGGATTTCTCCCGTCTCTGACCTAACACAAGGTTTTTATGGCCGGAAAATGTTCATCAATCCACTGTCCACTCAGAGACCCTTTTTTCCCCTGTAGGTGAAAACACTTCAATTACATGCATTGAAGAATGTTTGCATGATTTAGATCCAGCAACGCCAGTTATTGCGATTCTGGATAACGCTTGTCAAAATAAATTTGTGTCAAAATCAGTGAATCTCTCCTCACCATCCTACCTGTTGGTACCGTGTGTGCTAGTGTGATCTCAGATGTATTGTAACAGAGAACAGCTGTACAGGCAAAGACTGATGAGAAGAGTGTAACGTGCTGTATGGTGTTTGTCTTGCTGTGTGTCTCAGGGGCATCCTGGTTTGGGGAACACATCAACAGACTCTGTCAGGTTGACTGTGACTTGACAGTGTTCAGTGACGTATCCACTCTATCACACATAACACATGGCTCATCTCTCTCTGTCAAAGCTCGTCAATTCAACTCCCTTCTTTCAAAGGCATACGGCTTTATACATAAACAACTTCTTTACTTTGTGCCGAGCATCTCAGAGCACCTCTGTGCTCCAACACAATATAGATCAGTCTGCAGCGAGTACATGAGATCATGTTGAACAAAGCAGCAGTTTAATGTCAACATCCAAATACGCTTAAAGGTGGTGATGAGCGATTCTGGAGAATGCTTGTCAACTAATCACTTTTCTCAAAATCAGTGAATATCTCCTCTCAATCCTCTACCTGTCAGCACTGTGTGTGTGTGTGTGTGTGTGTGTGTGTGTGTGTGTGTGTGTGTGTGTGTGTGTGTGTGTGTGTGTGTGTGTGTGTGTGTGTGTGTGTGTGTGTGTGTGTGTGTGTGTGTGTGTGTGTGTGTGTGTGTGTGTGTGTGTGTGTGTGCTGAAACACATCAAGTGTTAAAGCTCACATATTATGCACTTTGCTGTCAATTTTATATGGTCTAAGTAGTCCCTAATACTTATTTTTTTTAGATGTTTGCTGAAAAACCCGTTCAGATAATTTATTGTAGCAAGCCTCTATACCCTGATTGTCCTCTGGTCTCAGGATGACCTATATTTGTGCGATCTGGCTGGCCCCTCCCACCGTCTCTGCCGTGCTCTCACGATACTAGAGAGACACTGCGTGACTGCGAACACAGTGTTTACCCGGAGCTAAGCCATACATGACTTGACATGATTAAAACCAGTGAAAACAGTAGCTTCAAAGTTTTATTTCTACATGAATATCTTCCCATCCTTTGTCATGTTAAAAACGAGTCCTTATTAGACTGCAAGGGGAAAGCTAAGTTAGTGTATTAGGAGCAAAACTTGGTGCTACAACCGAAGCTACATGGGCGCTAACGCTAAAAATAAGACTCAGACGATTTAAACCAGTGAAAACGGTAGCTTCAAAGTTTGATTTCTACAGGAATATCTTCACATCCTTTGTCATGTTAAAAACTAGTCATTTTCAGACTGCTGTGGGGAATATAAACAGCGTGTTATGAGCAAAGGCTGGTTGCTTGTCCCAAAGCTAATAGCTATACACCAGTCAGGCAAAACTACCAATAAAAACTATTATTTTAGTTTCACCGTTAAAAAAAAAGCACAGGTAGCTTCCTATTCGTTGTGTTATTAACCCTTCCAACCCGGAGCCCGCAGTACTGTGTTCTACTGCATTCTGTCGGTGATTTCGTTATGTTTTAATAAATTATTTAACGTTATTAAATCGCAGCAATATGGTTTAAGTATCTCCGGAAAGCTGGGATTCTGCCCTTTCCGGGATATATTCTCGCGATAGTATACGTGACTCACAGCCAGAGATATGTTGCTGAGAGGCGCGAAAATGTATCAATCCTTTCCCTTGCGCTACTGGCTGAGCCGCTTGTCAATCAACACCCTTTCCCTTGCGTGATTGGTAGAGCTGCTTGCTGTCAGATTTTGTGAAAAACCATCCAATCAACTTAGTGTAATCACTAAGGACCTCCCCATTACTTGTCAAACAACATTCACTGAACAAAGGACAACTATTCATGCTCCTATTCCGACTTCACCATGGCGCGGATGTTGAGCTACAGCTGAGGCCCGCGACGAAATTCAGAGGAGCAGTGACGAAGAAGACGTCAATTCCGACATTGAGGGCTTTGACGAAGAGGAATATGAAGATGACATGGATCCATTTGAAGACGGGTAAGAGCATTTATTTGACAAAACGTCTGTTTTTGTAATGGAAGCTAAGTGTGAACATGTAAACTAGCTTGAATGTTGCGTCCGTGACATGACCGATTTTTTTTTGGAACTGACGTGACAGAGCTGTATACTCTTGTCGCCAGCCTTCTGTTGTTTGAAAACAAGTAATAGTTTTCAAAAGGTAGAGAATAGAAATATATTTCAATAGTCTTACTTTATTCTCCGCTAGTGTCTGTGCATTATTGATTTAGTGGGTGCAACAATGTAGGCTAGGTTCAAAACAGTACAATCTTCCCCGTGTGTCTCAATTTTGTTTGCTAGCTGTCTCGCATAAATGGACACCCGTGTGTGTGTGTGTGTGTGTGTGTGTGTGTGTGTGTGTGTGTGTGTGTGTGTGTGTCAATATTTTTGCGTATGAGTACGAAAATGGTGAATGAACCGGCATAGGCATTAATCGGTGGCTGTCTGTTGTGGGAGATGGAAAGTCGTCATTTAGTCTGGCTGAGGGAGGAGACAGAAGTTACGAGAGAGAGAGAGAGAAACAAACAAACTGTAGTAGGCTATACAGCTGTTTATAAACGGGTATAATAATTTATTTTAGAAATTGCAAATGAAGCTCAGTGTGTAAATGTAAGCTAGCTTGAATTTTGCATTCTTGACATTACAGGGACTGATTTCTCTATTGATAGCACTACTTTTGTTTGAAAATAATAGTAATAGGTGTGTATTCTGTGTAAAAGTATTTCCCTTTACAATTTACAAATAGTACAGAATGGAAATGTTTTTGCATCGACTTTTATTACACTGTTGTTTGCAAATACAAGTTGTGAAGTTTGAATATTTTTGTTATGAGATAATGAGACTGATTTCTGTGAATCTGTGGTCCAGGAGAAGAGGAGAACCACCCGCAAAGAGGTCCCGTGTCCCAACTCCACCAGCACCATTACCTACGCAGCAGCGGGCTTGGAAGACTGAGGAAGACCAGGACACCGCTCCTCCTGTCTCCAGGTTTCAACCTGCACACACCCCTGGCCCACAGCTAGGCACGCACTTCTACACACCAATTGAGCTCTTCAAATTGTTTTTCACTGCACACACTGTACACACACTCTGTAGCAACACAAACAAACAGGCTGCCAAAAAAATTGCCATGGGTAAAAAGTTTAAATTGACTGATTTGACTGTTGAGGAGTTTTACAAGTACATTGGACTCCTCTTTTACATGGCCCTGGTTAGACTACACCACATTGCTGATTACTGGAGGCAGAACCACAGTTTAACCTGTCCATTTGCCGCAACAGTCATGAGTAGGGACAGATTTGGTGTCATCTCCTGGAACTTACACATAAGTGATCCAGTTGATTTTAGTCATGTTTTTTGCAGTTCCCAACTTTTTTTTGGAAAATGACAGTGCATTATAGAAGCTAATGCTTTGTAAATGGGGATAATGCTTTCGCTCAGCAGGATAGTCTTTTTGTTTTCATGCCTGTTCACTTTTCTTGGCTCATTTGTTGTCTGTCTGTTCTCTTCCAGTTTTCCCTGGTGGAGACGAGACGGTGTGGATCAAGTCCTTCCTCTGGCAGCATCTGAAGTTCTCCTGCATCCACACTATTCATATTTTATTTTAGTATTAGCATGTTAACATTAGTCAATTATTGTATTCCTTCATGATTTTTTTGTATTGTTTGTACAAGTGACATCTATTGCATGATGTCCATCTTGGGAGAAGGATTTATTCATCTGTCACTCCATGACATTTCTCAATATTTTTCCCATTAAAGGGACTTTTTTCTCAGTGGGGAAGAAATGTGAAGCCTACTGAGGCAAATGTCTATTTGTGCTATTGGGCGTTAAGAAACTGTTGGCTTGGAATAAAGGTATTATTTCAGACAAATTTCGAATTTCTTTAAAAATCGGACTTCAAATTTCAACATTTATGTCAAAATATTTTTTTTTTACATTGGACTAGGGCAAAATTGAACCTTCCTCTCTGAGAGCGGAGAGTGTTCTGAACATTTTGATATGAATCACCTGGGTATTATGTTATCTACTTGCCCTCTAAAATGGTAATTTATAAAAGCATGTAAAATCGAGAAAATGCCCTTAGATCTCAACCCAAAAAACGTTTGGACAAAAAGATCATTTTAGTCATGTTTTTTTGCTCTTCCCAACCTTTTTACGGAAAAATTCTAGTACATTTTAGAAGCTAATGTTTTGGAGAAGCAATTTCAAGAGTCAAAATAATTTAATCAGATGAATAAAGGTATTATTTCACACAAATTTCGAAATTTTTCAAAAATCGGACTTCAAATTTCAACATTTATGTCAAAATATTTTTTTTTACATTGGCCTAGGGCAAAATTGAACCTTCCTCACTGAGAGCTGAGAGTGTTCTGAACATTTTGATATGAATCACCTGGGTATTATGTTATCTACTTGCCCTCTAAAATGGTAATTTATAAAAGCATGTAAAATCGAGAACCAAAAAACCAAAAAACGTTTGGACAAAAAGATCATTTTAGTCATGTTGTTTGCTCTTATTATAACTTTATTTGAACAGGGACAATGTACAAAAGAAACATTAACCTTGTTTGGAACAAGAGGAGAGATGCATTGTACGAGGTTTTAGCAAACTGCTATTTTCCACCTGTAGTCCCTGGGCAGGTAAGAACTAAATAAGACACAATAATATCTAGACATGGGATTAAACATTAAAAGGGTAACAAGATACAATGATATAAATACATAGGATACAAAATAAAAATAAAAAAGTTTATGAAAAGTACTACATTACATAATTAATAATAAAAAAAAAAAAAGATAAATAAATACCCCTATCGTACTAGCACTACACAATTCTATAGGTGTGTGCAGGTCTGCTGCGTGAGCAACCAAACCTTTGTCAAATGGGAGAAAGCCCGGAAATCACCATTGGTTATAAGATCTGTTGGGAGACTGTTCCATTGTTTAATGCCTACAGCGGAGAAGGACGACTTTCCAAATGTAGTTCTGCGTTGTGGGATTCTGCATTCTCCCCTAATTGTTGACCTGGTTGCTCGTGCTGACATTTCGGTCAGCACGAAAGTTCCTTAAGGGAGGAGGTGCAGCATTGTGTATGATTTTGAAAATTAAGCGCACATTAGCATACACAATGCGATTTTCAAAATTAAGCAGATTGTGTTTATCCAAGATTTTGCAGTGGTGATATTGACGAGTTTTTTTTGTCATGAATTTTAAGAGCATTTTTATATAATGATTCAAGTGGTCTCAAGGTTGTTTTACCTGCTTGAGACCAACTTGTCATACAGTAGGAAAAATGGGAAAGAATCATAGCATTCAGATAGGTGTTTGATGCCTCAACTGTAAGAGAGTTTCTTATAAATCGATAGTTTGCCAGATTAAATTTGATTGTATTACTCAACCTTTTTATATGCTTTTTGAAATTTAGTGTTGGATCAAGAGTGACACCTAAGTACTTAAATTCTTCCAAATTTTTTATTTTTTGTCCATTAACATAAATGTCAGGACAATCTTTACATTTGCACCTATTTGAAAAGTACATTGTAACAGTCTTCCCAACATTAAGTGTAAGATTTGAGTCAGTAAGCCATTTAGCAACATTTTCCATTTCCTTAGTCAATTTAGAAGCAACTTCTGAGGTATTCTTCCCATGGGTGTACAACACAGTATCATCAGCATACATCATAAGCTCAACATCATTACAAACGGATGGAAGGTCATTTATGTATATACTGAAGAGCAGCGGTCCTAAAATCGAGCCTTGTGGCACTCCCATGGTGCAGTTTTTCAGAGGTGATAATTTGTTATTTATTCGAACACATTGTTGTCGGCTAGCTAGGTATGATTTAATCCAGTTCTGTGTAGAGATAGAAATGTTATAGTTGGCCAGTTTATTGAGTAATATAGTATGGTTTACTGTGTCGAATGCCTTTCGTAGATCAAGGAAGACTGCTCCTACTACTCCTCCCTTATCAAGATTGGCTTTCAATACTTCAAGGAAGTAGCAGCAGGCAGTTTCAGTAGAATGTTTTTTCCTGAAGCCAAATTGCATGGGGTGTAACAGAGCCTTGGAATCAAGGTGTGCAATTAATTGTTCTGCTACAACCTTTTCAATTACTTTTGAAATGGCAGGGAGTATGCTTAATGGTCTGTAATTGCTTACCTCCTCTTTTCCTCCAGATTTGTATACAGGGGTTATTATAGCCAGTTTTAAGGCACTGGGGAAAGTGCTCTCATCTATACACTTATTTATTAGTTGAGTTAGAGGAGAAGTGATTGTTTCTTTATATTTTTTTATTAGCACTGTGTCAAGTCCATATATGTCCTTAGCTTTACTGTTCGATAGGGTAGTGATACATTTATCAACCTTTGTGTCATTTGTCTGTGTCAGAGTAAAAGCAGATAGGTCATTAGGTGGGACTTGAGGGAGATGGTTTTTTATAAAATGTTGTCCCAAGTCTACAACAGAATCTAAAAAATAATTGTTAAAATGAGTTGCCACAGCAGAATTGTCATTTACCATAATACCATTTACTTTCAACTGTATGCTACCACTCTTGGGTTTTTCCTTCCCAAGAAGTTTGTCAATGCTTTCCCATAACAATTTACTGTTCCCTTTTGCTTCTATAATGATTTGAAGAAAAAAATGTGCTTTAGCCTTTCTAAGTTGCATTATGACTTTATTTCTCAGACCTTTGTAGGTTAACCGATCAGTATCTAGTCCAGTTTTTAAAGCTTTTTTCAGAGAGGCATTCTTTTTTTTCATTAAGTCCCACAGAGTACTATTAAACCAAGGCAAACACCGTTTAGCATTAGGCTTCTGGGTCTTTGTCTTGGTATACTTCCCAATTATCTGTCCGAAAGCTGACATTAGATCATCACATGCCTGTTCACAGGATTTATCTGCAACAGTGTTGTTCCAATTAGTTTGCTTTATCTCATTTTCAATTATCATTAGATATTTCTTAGGGATGAAAGGGATTTTAGAATTATTTTCCATTTCATTTTTATTTCTATATCTTGTCCTTGTCAGCTTTCGAGCAGATAGTGTCAGATTATGATCTGAGAGACCAGTGATTAAGTTGTAAGTTTTTGTTATTCTTTCTGCTTTATTTGTAAAAATCAGATCCAGTAGTGTTTGTGAAGATTTTGTTATTCTTGTAGGTTTATTTATCATTTGTGTCATCTGAAATGTGTTGGTGATGTCCTTAAGTTTCTTTCTCCGTACTTTGTCCAACCAGTTCAAATTGAAGTCTCCCATTAGAAGAATTTCTTTTCCATCATGTGTTTTTAAAATGCCAGATAAAAAATCAAAGAAATCATTTGTAGCAGTAGGTGGCCGGTAGACTGCAAAAACAATAAATGACATTTGAGGAGAGAGCGTAATTGTAACACCGACGCACTCCAGGCTGTTTTCATCTATGTCTATTTGTTTGCTCTGAATGCTGTCTTTGACATAAATAAGAACCCCGCCCCCTTTGCCTTTTCCTCTGTCTCGTCTGTATACTTTATAGCCCGGGACATTAAAAACAGCTAAAGGAGTTGTAGGCGTTAACCAAGTTTCTGTAAGACACAGATAATCAAGGTTCGAGTCTGTAAGTAAATGTTCAAGTTGTTCCGTCTTTGAAACAACGCTGCGTATGTTTAAATGTCCGCCGAATATCCCTTTCGGTTTTGTATTCGGGTTCCACAATACGCTAGCGTGATTGACAGTTTGAAACAGTTTGGTTTTCAGTTGTTTGTTCGTCACAGAGTTATTATTGATAGTCCGTGGCACATTTGTCACACTAGTGGGACCAGCATTTAGAAGAATGTGGCCAATGTTGTGAAGTGTAGTCTCCGAGTTTGCAGACGCAAATGTACCTTGTATTCCTGCGGGAAATGCGTGGTGGAGTTTCTCCGGTGTGGAAAATCCGTGGGAGGCTGTTGATAGATCCAAAACAGCTGTTTCGCCAGAGTCGATAGCCTGTATTTGCATAGGGTCCATGGGCCCGGGATTTAAGTGAACATCGCCACATAGCAGGAGGATAGTGCAGAGAAAGATGGAATTTCCCCGGTTTGTTGACACGGGGATCGCTCTGCGGCCATGCCGTTCATGCTGCCTACCACACCGGGCAGACGCTTTTCCGCCATCCAGGACACTGGAGTAGATAATAAACTGACTCCAGGAATCGAGAGGTGCAGCGACATTCTCCGGTGAGTTAACGCGTGGTGTAGAACGCCAGCAAGCGGCAGACCAGTTTCCCCACATTGGTATGATCAGGAGAATTAACAGGTAAACGGTCCAGCTTACGTAGCGCAATAATTCAGTGGTTTTGATGTTTTCCAAACGCCGTTCATGTTTCGCAACAATCGCATTTAGATCATTTAGCGGTCTCCCAGATTGTTTAAGGAGAGGAGAGGCAGCAGCACCTGCCGAACTGCTACCTGCGCCTGCCGCCATGTTTTTGTCATGTTAGTCACCAGCTCTTCCCAACCTTTTTATGGAAAAATTCCAGTACATTTTAGAAGCTAATGTTTTGGAGAAGCAATTTCAAGAGCCAAAATAACTTAATCAGATGAATAAAGGTATTATTTCACACACATTTCGAAATTTTTCAAAAATCGGACTTAAAATTTCAACATTTATGTCAAAATATTATTTTTTTTACATTGGACTAGGGCAACATTGAACCTTCCACACTGAGAGCTGAGAGTGTTCTGAACATTTTGATATGAATCACCTGGGTATTATGTTATCTGCCTGCCCTCTAAAATGGTAATTTATAAAAGCATGTAAAATCGAGAAAATGCCCTTACGGCCCCCACACACATCCTGCGTCTACCTCTGGAGCGCGTCGCGTTACCTTACTGCTGCCTCTCTCGGACTTTTCTCGGCCACACATGCAACGTCTCAGCAGGTGCTGCTGCTGCAGCGCTGCTTCTAAAAGCCCTATCTTTCTACATAGAGTTTTCATAGATAATTCCCATTAAAAATGAAGTTCTTTCATGTCATCTATGATGCATATGATTTATATTCTGTCTATCTGGACAGTAATCCGTGCGCCCCATTGCCATTTATTTTCTTTTCTTTTGCCATATTTTCGCTTGTTGGAAGTTTTATTTTGAAGGGGACACACCAGGAAATGGTGAAACTACAGCGAAAGCTTCCAGTATGAAGTCAATATGACTCTCAGCAGAGTATTTCAAAAATCACTTTACTGATTTATACGGGAGAGAGAGAGGGGGGTGTGGTCGGGGAAGAAGAAGGCCGTAGACACAGATAGAGCAACGGAAAACTGTTGCGCTCATCATGATCTTTTTTATTTCTTCACTATATTGGATCTCTATATGTGTCATTTATCCAAAAATGAAATGCCAGAACTTTTAAATCCCTCGGATTTTGATTGCACAATTAAATCGTGAAATAAAGGGATTATTCGCGTATACGACTGAGGGATGTTTTATTTTGAAATAAACGCACCGGGTAAACGTGTAACTAGACTGAATGCTGCTGGTATGACTGTCAGCAGAGTATTTCTCTATCAGTTAAAGCACAGAGACGCGAGAGAGACGCGCTGCTCTCAGAAAAAAATAGGCGAGCCTCCTGAGGTGAAGGGGAGCGGCGCTGCAGACGTGCCTCCGACGTGCCTCAGCAGTGCGTCTGAGGTTGGATGTGTGCTCGCTCTACGTTGATTTCACAGTCTGTGACCAAAAGTCAGACGCAGACGCGAGGTAGACGCGCAGTAGAGGTAGGATGTGTGTGGGGGCCGTTAGGGTTCAGAGGGTTAAAAACGAGGCATAGACTGCTGTGGTTAAGATAAATTAGTGGAGTATGAGCAAAAGCATTCTGTGTTGGTGTATGTAACATTCAGGCTGTACTATGGGCATCTTGTCGCTTAGCGGGGAAAGCAACATGGCTGCCGCTCGGAAAATTTTCCAGAGGATCTTGGGGCCGTGGACCAATAAGAAATGGGGGGGGGGGGGGGTATCATAGACTACTGCTAATGTGGGGGGGAAGCATGGACATATAAAGAAAATATGGGGATGTGGCTGTGCAGTTTATGACGTCATAAACCGCGAGAATTCTGAACGGAGTATATTGGGGGCGAGGGGTGGGGGTTTCAGAACGGGGGAGAGTGAGAAAAGGAGAGATTGTTATTTTTCTTGATATTTTGGCAGTCTCTAGGCACACCGTGGACCCATGGATATGTTGGAACACATTTAAAAAGTGCATTTAGCATAATATGTGACCTTTAATACACAGCCTAGGCTCTTTAAACGGGCATGTGTACATGCTACGGCAGACCCCTTTGTTTTTAAATTCCCTTTGTTTACATGCCAGTTTACAGAGCCTGGGTTTGTGTATTAGCACCATATTTATTTCAGCACATTCACAGTACACACAGGAAGCAGATTGTGAGGAGAGATTCACTGATTTCACAAAAAGTGAGTTTGTCAACAAACATAATCCAGAATGTCTTACCCCACCTGTGATAAAGTGGCCAGTGACCCCTCCAGCATATTGTATTTAGAAGTTAACTCCACTCACCGGCATCTTAACCATCTCATTATAGTTCCAGGAGCATCAAAGATTTGATTAAAGTAGAATGTGGTAAATAACCTTCTATGATGCAGGTGGTGGGTAACCACTGCATACTGAGACATTGGTAGAGCCCTACTCTCTACTTTCTATGTTAATGGTCTGCATACGCTTCTTATTAGACATGTCTTTTCCAATCAGAGTGAATTCAAGCTAAGCTCAATTTGAAAAAAGCACACTTGATTAGAAGCAGGCCTCTGCTCTAAAACGTCCAGAATCTTTTGAGATTCAACAAAGATGGTGGAAATGTCTTGCAATTAATAGGCATGAAAAAAGCTGAAGAGATCCACTGGATGGATGGATTCTTTTCAATAATGGCATCATTTAAGTAACATCAAGTCTCCCAAGACATTGGCCGTCATTTATCAACCGTGCGTAGACCAGAAAAGTGGGTGTACGCACATTTCCACGCAAACCTCGGCATTTATCAATATGGACGTGAGCGTAGGGTATGCTCAAATCCCAGGCCAGAGGGGTACAGTACGAAGCGAGATTAAGGGCTGAGCGAGGTCTGTTGAGTCTAAAGCCAGAGTTTTCAGTATCACGAAAGGTGGCTCTCTTTTTACCTGTCTAGATCACCGTGGTAACAGAGGCTGCACGGCTAACCTGCTCAGACCAGTTTTTGTTCCAGAGTTTGAGCTTAAATTCATCTCTTAGAGCGCTGCCCTTTAAAGCCACTACAAGTAACATGGCACGTTGGCGTCCCCTTTGGACAAAAGCGGTAGTATTTTTACGACGCCAGCTGTCGTGAAGCTGTTTTCTAGCTCGTGCCGGGCGTGCGAGATTCAAATGATCAGGAAGCAATATAGTGCATGTCCGTGTGTTAAACTGAGAAAATATAGGGGCGTGATATTCAAATAACGATTGTTTTCAGCCGCCACATTTATCAATAATGGCCTGGCGTACGCCGAGATTGGTGAGATACGACTGTTTGATAAATACCACGCGATACCTGGCGTAGGGAGGTATTTGCGCCAGGATCTGCACCAGTTTCCACGCAAGTTTGATAAATGAGGCCCATTATGAGGTATATGAGATAAAAGCAAAACTAACCGCAGAGAAATTAGTTGAAATACATAATTCCCCCCCTCTAGCTTTAAACTAAATTATCCAAGTGAGTGTGTAAGTGCGCCTGAGTCAGTTAAGACAGCCAGGTTCCTGTCACAACAAGGGCTTTAGTCTGCTGAAATGATAGGACGAAGACACTCCTTTTATATTTGCATATACAGTATGTATGTGGTAGTTCAATGTGACAAACAAATGAGGCACAGCAGATCAAGGAGAACACCTTTGGCGAGTGCCACAGTTGATTGGTCACACAAGTACCACCAGGGTGAATTTTGCATGAAGTCCCATAAGGGGATAGAAAATGATTTATTAAGAGAGAGAGACAGAGGAGGATGTAAATCTGTGAAATAGTTGGTTCCCCAACATTTTGTCTAAAACATTATCTAATATACCTTTAACGTTATCTATCCATGCAGAGCGTTTGGGTTTTATTTGCCCATATTTGGAGATATCCTCCTCTTAGAATCATTCAATAAATCAAAAGTGGCCACCTCATTCATAGTGTAATGAAGCCAACTTTTTCCTAAGATGCATTTATGTTTACATGTCACTCAACGTTTTTATTGCATTGAAGCAGAATTATGAAATATAAACACATCAATGAGACAATCTATTCATTCTAAATACACATTTCAATCACGATGAGCACATACTCATTTGATAATTCTATACATTTATATAATTTTTTTAAAATTATGTTTCTGCCTTCGCTTTAAAAATATAAATGAAATTAAGCTCCTTTACTTTTCATATCACTTTCAGTGATTACTATGGAACAAAACTTTGCAGCCCTTCTGCTCCACGGTACAGGGCTGTGAGGTATGAGTGACTACTCAACATTTGCTCAAGCTTTGAGACTGTTTAAATGCATTGGTATAGCATATATTGCAAGTAGCATTGATGGTTAATCAACTCCAAATATAGGTCCTTGCATTAGCTTGTTTTGGGAAAAAACTACAGCGTGTTGTGGGTGCTGCTCGAGCGTGACATAATATGGTTCTCACACATAGAATTAAAATGAACGGATCGGAATAGATTCACCATACCAAATCCAGCTATTAATTCAATATCGGGGGGGCGCATACCCAATAGAGATACCAGATCGTTGCTTCCCTAAATGTAATGAGTAAATAAGTTCTACTCTTTATTCAAATTGCTCATATACATCATGCTACTGATTCTAACCAACATAAGAAAATGATGATCAACGTGGCATAGGCAAAGGACTAATACGTCTCAGTGCTGCCCTTCTCTGACCCCACTCTCTCTGATAGCTTAATGCTAATATGAAATTCACCGAAGGCACCAGGACACAGTGTCACTACCACAGCACAAACAGCGCTAAGCAGATTGACTGGCATGGTCACTGGTGAGGAAAGGGGGGAGAGGGGAGAAGCATGACATTTTACCCACATTGAATCCATGAGGGACATCTTCTCTCCTGCCCTTACTGAATAAAGTGTTTCTAAATGTAAAATCATCTCTCCTCTCTGGCAGCAGCCCAGAGACATAACATGGCTGATAAAGAACAGCAGGGCCTGAAGACAAAGCTCAACATATTACAGAGAGGTTATACAGTCTGCTCAGACCTGCTGCCTCTACTTCTCTTTGAAAGTAACAAGGATGGAGGCCACCAATTCAATCATGTTATCTTTAGTGATTAGCTTTGTAACACTGGTAATTTATCAACTCTATCAACAGGATGGTATCATGTGTCTGCGCTGTCCAATTACTGCTCATTATGAATAGAAATATGGTTAATGTTGGAAAATAAACAAAATTTGTGTGGACAAACAGCGGTGTCTGGTGTTTTGTTGAGCCATCCATCCCCAACCTCCTCCTGTATGCTCTATGATAGTGCTGGCAGACCCCCTCCTTTTGTTCTCACCATAATTATTACCACTTTATGATGCTTTACATGTGCCAAACTGTCCAATGCTAATGGAAATGTCTCATTTGGAAATATAACAAAAGTAGGGGAGAGTGGCCTAAGTTGTGCAACTTTTCACTCAAAGTGACTTTAAAGTAAGGCCTTGACAGTAAAGTCTCCAACTCAAATATGTACATATATTTCAGGGTGTTGTGCATCCCTGGCAATAAAAACTTTGGATCTGGAATAAACTGTTGAAGAAATATAGCTTTCGGAAAAAAGTTGTCTTGTTGCACAATTTGCCCCCAGTGTGGTGTAAGTTGTGCGGTTGGAGAGAATACCATGGGGTAAATTGTGCCATTGCTATATATCTCATAAACTGTAATGCAAGACAAATCCATTAGACAATCACTTATTTAAGGTGTATTTAAAGTAAATAGTTGACAAAGATTGAAGGACAATTTTCTTAAACAAGGCCTAGCAGATCTAATGGTTTTACCTGCAAAGCTCACAATGACAATGTCACCATCATCATCTTTCTGGCCATCTGAACTCTCATCAGTGGTGTCGTTAAGTGGAATTGAGATGTCACTCTCTTCTGAGCTACTGTAGACAATCACTTTCTTTTGGTGATCAGCGTATACAGCCATGCCACTGGCACAACTCTCAGAAATGTACTTTGCACTAGTTGCTCCGTGCTTGTGGAACCAACTGCCACCTGACAAATGTGATTCCCCCTACATTTCTGCCTTTAAATCAAGGCTCAAAACCCATATGTACACCCTGGTGTTTCCTCCCCATTAACTATCTTACTTCTGCACTACTATCTGTGTTATGTGGATGTATGGGCTTCACATCTTTTATTTTGGTTATTGTTAGTTTACCTTCATTGTTTACCTACTGAATGCACTATGTACAGCACTTTGGACAGTGCAAACTGTTATAAATGTGCTTTTATAAATACATTTTACTTACTTACTTACTTATAACTCACCTAGGCCCTCTGGCACAAATCACCCAACCCCAGAATTTTGGATAATAAGCATGATGCAGCAATTTAGGGCTGACATTTGTGCTAACTGTATAGACTCAAAATGTAGCATACTAAAGCACTAAAACATGTGTCAAATGTTTTCAAACTTGTCTATAATTGTTCAGACACAATAATCAAAAAACCTTGATCATGGAAATTTTACTTTGAAAGGCAAAACACAGTTTTTTGAGCTTAAATGTGCTTGTGTCTTATTCCTTGTGTCTCCCTTCTTTACAGGATGAGTCAAATGGATGGCTCTTCTTAAATATGTGGTCACATTTCCAATTTCTTCCACGTTTTCTAGAAACAAGGGGTGGCACAACTTCCAAAATGCACAACTTAGGCCACTCTCCCCTATAATGTTTTCCAAAGGTTTAAAGGAGCATACTACTAATAATAATAATGCATTTTATGTATGTGTGCCATTCAGGTCACTCAAAACACCTCACTAGCATGACTAGCATTTTAGCAGTGTTTTGCCGGAATATCTTTATTTTTCAAAACCTAGGCGCATCTGTACGAGAGTCTAATTTTATGTTCTCATATAAAACATCAAAGAGAATAGAACCTAGGCAAATGTGAATGGATTGTGGCATACTGTAGTGAGAGTCCGTCAGGCAGAAAAAGAGAAGTCACTTTCTTTAATTTCATTAATCACTTTATAATAATTTAATTAAAATCAAATTAAACCCCAGTCCTCTCAATCATTTGACGTTGCACATGTCATATAGGTAATTATGTTCTTGAATTAATAACTGAGTTATCTTTTATTAGACAGGTTTTTACACAAATACTTTTACCGCTACTTCAATTAAATGCCAGGCAAATTGTCAGAGCCCCAGAGCTGGGCATTTTAATACTGTTTGCATGATTGCTCCATACAGCAATTTCACTGTATATTAGAAATCCTTTAATGTACCTGCTCTGCCCATTATTCCCTTGTCTTTGTCTTACGTTGGCAGGAATGACAAGCTGTAAAATAACATTTACGGTGTGACGGTGTCACTCATTATGAACCTGAAGCATGCATTAGCAATCTTTAACTGGATACTCAAATTTAAATGGAATATCAGCATTTGGGTTCCACATCAAGCTAATATTCATTACATTTAGTGAGCCAGCGAGCAGAAGTGATCTGCCATAATGCTATTGGCGTGCGTGTGTTAGGAAAATCAATACGGTTATGAGTGCCGGGGGTTAATAACAAATGCTTCGGCTAATAAAACAATTTCTCTAAGACCTTTTTTTTTGCTGAGCGTATGAATATCTTATTGTTTATCTACAGGGAAAACGTCTCTGTTAGTGTTTTCCACTATACCTGTCTCCTCTCAAGGGTGAAGTGTGTGGATAGATTGTCCTGAGACTTATTGGTAGGACAGGCACGCTTTGCTGTTGGACTTTCTTTTTTTCTCTTTGTACCGGCCCAGGTGTTGTATTCAGATTCCCCCTTGAAAGCTGTCCTCTGTTACGCCCTCAGCGTCTTTTTATGAATTCAGTTTTGATTAAATGATCTCCTGTGCCAAGGCATAAAAAGAGCAGCTGGGAGGTCTAACAGTCTAATGGGGGATTGGAATGTGCAGGTATAGTTCAGAGGCTGCATTCTAACATGCTGACTTTTATCTCTTGTCACAACATGTGGAAAAGTTGACCCATATTGAAGGACGATATGTCCAAATATTATATGCGTGGGTCCTGGGAGAGCTGAAAGCTGCACAGTGCCCCGATTTAAACAAGGGACACACAGTTTGAGGATGGATTTGTTAGTCATATTTAAACTAGTGCAGGAAGGAAGGTAAACAAAGAAAGATATTAGACAGTACATTTGGCTGCTATCATTGATGGCTAATTTCACACTGTTGAAGGTGATTATCAGTAACTTACTTTGTAGAAGTTGGCTATAGAGTGGGGCAACATTCCTTAGTGCAGGGGTGGCCAACCAGTCAGAGACTAAGAGCCACATTTTTTACTGTGTTACTGCAAAGAGCCACATCGTACACACGGGTACACATGAACATCCCCCCATCCCTTCCTCATACACACACACACACACACACACACACACACACAACACACCAACACACACACAACACCACACACACACAACACAACACACACACACACACACACACACACACACACACACACACAGACCTCTGCTCAGTCAGATTTACTGTAAATGTCACAACCAAAATGATAATGCAGTAACGGCCTTAACTATGTTTCACCCGTTTCAGTTGAATTTTGTATTATTATTATTTTTTAAATAAATAATGCTTGTGCATGCTACCAGGCACAAGGGCTCAAGGGGGCCCTAAGCTAAGGTACTGATAACTTTACATGTCTTAGTCAAAGAGCTCAGTCACTCATGTCAATAAAAGGTTCCAAAAAGGAATAGCCTAAATATAAGGAAATAAATCATCATGGTCCCCTCAACTAGTAGGGGAGAAATACAAAAGCAATTGTAAAGCAACAGCATTATTAGCTCTGTCTTAGGGGCTTCATGAGGGGCCTCTAAGGCCCCCACACATACAGGAATAAACTTTCTATGTGTAAATTCTATACTGTTCATAAAAAGTAGCTATCCACCCTTTATCTGTTGAAATGGGTCTCTCCATCATATAACATGGGTCTGCAGACCAATCTACTGTTTTTGCAGTTGCAGAGTAAAGGATGCTGCCTGCTTAAGAAAAATCAGAAAAATAATGTTCCTTCTGCAGCTCAAGATTTGAATTAGCCTCTAAATGTTCCTCTCTAAGTGCATCAGATTGATGCATTTTACTTTAAAACGGTACACATTTTCTTCCAGTGTGCAATGCCCCCTGACCCCCCAATAAGGACCAGGGTCCCTCCCACAGTGTCCCAAAATCATCTGGGAAACACTGACTTTCTTAATATGTTTTTTGCCAATAATTGTATGTATCTGTGCGGAAAAGTCAGTGTAACTGACTGGATAGGTAGGAGTGGGGGCGGGGGCCTTTGAGAGTCTTGGTCAAGGGGCCTATTATCTCATAATCCGTCAAAGAACCAACTGGATTCCACAATCTTTTTAATTTTGCATTATTTATAAAAAAAAAAAAAAAAAAAAAAAAAAAACGGGGGGCCCCACACTAGGACTTGAAACGGACCCCCAGATCGTTAAGGCCGCCCCTGTGATAATGACAGAACTGGACTCCTACAGTACTAAGACGACAGGCCAGTCATTTTCAACAATGAACATTGTGTGCACTGCCTCACACACAAACTCTCAGTTCAACCAAGTCCACAAACAAAAATATAACAATTTACAATAGCATTTTTCTCTTACTATGCATGTTGCTTAGTTAGTGGGACTTACTTTTAGCATGGAGTGAGCTGAATTGGCGCTGAAGATTTGAAGCCTTGAAATGCGCTAATGACGCTTGGCATATAAGGCAGAATGGCTTGGTATAACGTTCAACAAAAAATATAAACTCTCCCACTCTGTTTCGGAGCGAACTTGACACAAATTGTTTACTCACGGAAAACCTCCCTCCAAGCTGAGCGGGCAGTTTTAGGTTGCGTCCACACCAAACGTTTGCGAACGTTATGTTGCGTCCTCAATTAAACATTTGCGAACAGGCATACACATACACATTAACAAAATAAAAAAATAAATAATAAACAACATGTAAAACGAACGTAAGAGCCGCATGAAACGTTTGCGAACATGCACACACAAAAAAAAAGTATAGAAAAAATAAATAAAAATAAAAATTATAATCACAAAATTTGATATGAACTGAAGAGCCGCACGAAGCAAGGCAAAGAGCCGCATGCGGCTCGCGAGCCGCAGGTTGGCCACCCCTGCCTTAGTGTATTGTGTAAAGATAACCACAAACTAATTCCATGTGTTTTGTTAAGTGCAATGAAACACAACATGTGTTAATTAATTAAGTGTTGAAGCCTAAAGAAGAATCGAGCTGTACAGGTGTTACCTATACAATCTGATATTATGGTACCCTGCAAACTGCCATCCATACTGCACAATGCACTCAAACTTACAATCAGTTGCCTATATAGTAAATGGCTGCACTGTGTATAAAAGGAGCCTATGCCGCACGCCATGACAACATTGTCAACCCCATTACCATTACTGATAGGTATTTGAAAGATAAGACCGAGTTTGGATAACTGTCAATTAACGTTAACGTGTCAGTAGCAGTCAGCTGTGTGTTTTTGTGTGGGACTTGTGTGCGCGCGGGCGCGCTTGGGCTTTCGGTTTACCTTTTAAACGGATATTAACGTTAACGTGTCAGTTGCAGTCAGCTGTGTGTGTGAGACTTGGGTGCGCGCTCGGGCTCGGTATAAAGCATTGTGTGGAAGCATCCGAGACCGTGCTGTATTATTACAGTGAAAATAGCTAATGCGGACAAGTGTAGCAGGAGAGGAGTTGTTGAGGAAGTAAAAATAGGCTGTCGGTCTGCTGTGTGTGTCCCGCTCATCAGAGGGAGGCGGGGTTTATTCGGAGATTACTTCATGCTCCGTGCTCACTGTGGCCTTCAGTGTGCGCATGTACTTCTAAAAACTTCACATTGAAGGATGCAGGATGCACACCTTCGTGCTGTGCGCAAGCAATATCCGGAAGCTCATGCCGATCTGACTAAAAGTCAGAAAGATATGCGAGCCACAGACACACAGACGTTTCTTGGTTTATAGATACATGATAGATGAGCAATATAATAATATAATTAGCTGTTGATCTAGTAAAATCTGAAAAAATTCACAAATGATAATGGGCCAGATCCACTAAGAATGGATGGCGTGCCCTATTAGCTCCATGATTAGTGGAGAAATAGCATCCGCAAAATCAATTAGTGCCAGCAAAATCAATGAAATGCCAGCCCCAACATGCCCACAAAGTTTGTGAGCAGGCAGGCCCCTCGTCAAGGGGGAAACACCTGTACAGTTGTCCCGGGGCCAGGAGGGGCTGAATAAACCTCACACCACTCAAGCCTGTTCTTGAGATACGTGGCCAATGACCACCACAGACATTCGGTTTTCTTTGTCCTCTGGGAAGGAGAGCGGTAAAGAACAGTGAGGTGTGTTGGGACAGATTTAGTGCTATAAGAGCAGAGGCTATAATACTAGCAGGGTGGTATGGAGGGGAAAAGAGCCAGTCAGACACTGTAACACTCCCCCATAGGACAACGTTGTCAAGCCCCCTCAGCAGCACCTGCCACAGCGCTGACTATGACAGTTATCCATGCTGTGATGACTAACGCGCGGGCTAGAGCGCTCTGTCTGAACACCAATCCTCTGGCTGCTAGTGAGCTGAAATGAAGCTGTCATTCCTCTGCCTGGCCTCTTTCACTGTGTGTCAGTCTCTCCAGGGAGAGATTGATGCTTCTCCCTTCCCTCTGCTCTCCTCACAGTGCCTCCTGCCTAGGGGATAAGGGCTGATTTGAAAAGGTTGATGAAGTTCAGACAGCTCCGACTGGGCTTGGGAGATACATCTTCATTATGCTGCAAAGTGCTCCCTCAAACATTATCGTTAAGTCTTCAAAGCCAGCGGTGGACAAACTGCAGTCAGACGGTTGGGACTGCCACATGTAAGGCTTGTGGGCCCAACATGTGTCAGGCTTCTATTTGCTATCATTCAGCTGCATGCTTCTCAGATGGATAATGCAGTTTTACAGTTTTATTTTAGCCTTCAGAACTTTGGTCAAAAGAAGCTAAACCCACAGTCACACAATACAAAAATGCTTATTTCACATACAATCTTTAAGTTACGTTAACTTAATACTTCATTACAATTTTCCTGGCAGAGATAGTTATGGACTCAATTTTCATACATGCACATACTATCAATGCTTTGTATATTGGGCTACAAGTCCCTGCATACCGTTTCTACTGTAAATCATTCCTATGATATTAGTTTGATACAGTAATGTGTACATAATGTACCTAATGAGAATTCAATAAAAGGAGTGGGGTATAACCACAATAAAGGTAGCCTGGTGCTACCAGACCATCGTACTTCATTTCATTTGTACAGAAGGTCTGGAAGTGCTGTAATTGGCAAACGTTCACTCATTTGGAGGCGGGTGTCTGTCGAAGTTTAAAACTATTGGATCTGCCCAGTGCCACTCTGGATTAGCCAACCAATCGCATAACGTTTGGTCATCACGTGTGTCATGAGCCGGCTTTTGATGGTGCCTTCCAGTTGGCCAGGGAACTCGGAAATTTCCGACTTCACTACAATATTGTAGTCTATGAATCTACCGGTACCTGGCAACAGTAACTTGTTAGAGCCTAACGTTTAGTTATTTGGACGAGAAAGGTTTTAGGCGTCCATACTTTCGCGAGCAGATGCACTGGAACACAGACAGGTCGGAACTCGGAACTACCATGTCGGAAATCTCCTTCTTCCGAGGATAAAGGAACGCAGCATTCAACTGAAACTGGAGCGGTCTCAGCCACTCGCTCTGTTCGCTGATTGGCACGATCGTAGATTCTCCGGAGAATCTGGGAAATGGGCTGTACACCCAGACTGACTACTGAAGGGAAAATGAAATTTGGCCGGAAGTAGACGGGCGGGCGGAGCCAGGCTACAATAAAGGTTTGGTCAGAGTGAAAAGGCCAAAATTGCTATTTTTATTTTTAAAAAAAATATATTTTTATTAAAAAAAGTATCAAAATGTGAAAGCAATACGACAATGCAAAAGGAGTTTGTTGAAGTTATAAACCTACAGAGGTATATCACTTGAATCTACAGCTCAGCCGGCCTAATAGAGTTTAATATTGAGTTTCAATTCATTGTTTAGCTGTAACTTGAAATCACTTTCAACTTTACTTTACGGTTTGACGCTAACCGCTGTCCTTTCATCATTTACAGTCACATCAGGCAGCGTTCTGTAGATCTAAACCCCTGCCTGCAGTGTGCTGCTGAGCAGGAGAACACAAACACACACTACAAGTTTAACATGGAGCATTCAGCAGATAGAGACACAGATATTTGCCCCAGGAGCCTGAGCAGACCTAGCCTGGCTCCGTCCGCCAACCTACTTTCGCTCAAATGTAATTTTCCCTTCAGTAGTGGAGAACGGGGTAAGTAGGCACACTTTTTACTCTAGTTAGAATTGCTCATCACCTAAACATCTTTCAATAGTCATTCCTACATTAAATTGAAGCTTAAGGTGTTGGCTTGAAATGTGTACCCCTCACTTTTTATATCTTATTGTAAAAAAGAAGAAATTAATCATCAAAGACACCCTTACACATTGTGACAACCAACCCCATCAAGGGGTCGGTTGTCACACACTATGGGGTTGTTTGTCACAATGTTATCTTAATGGGAATAATCTTAAAAAGAAGGCAAGAAAGTAGAACTAAATTTGAAAGTTTAATTGCATTGTCAAATTGACAAATAGGCCTACATAACTTACTGTAGCCTTGGCAGCTTGTGTTTTGATTGTGTTGCCCTTTTTTCTTTTGCATGCTAGCTGCCTTTTCCTGCTCTATTCTTTCCTTCTCTGGGGGTGTCAGTGAGGATACAGCTGGACAATTTATTTCGTTATTGGGTTCCTTTTCTGGCTGCAGCCTTGAGATAACATGTGACAACCAACCCCCCCAAAAAATGTGACGACCAACCCCAACTTGAATTTCTTACTTGCGTCAAGGCCAACAACCATCTGACAACTAATTAGCTTGCTAAACTATAGTTTACCCTTCACACTATGGGTAACACGTGTTTTGTTATAAACCCATTGTGTAAAAGCCTAGAAGAAAAATACTGAGGAGTAGGGATGGGAATTGATAAGAATGTAACGATTCCGATTCCGGTTCTGATTCTGCTTATCGATCCGATTCCTTATCGATTCTCATAAATAATATGTACTGTGTGCACGCTGAAAAAATCTGGTGATGAAACAGAGCCTAGGCTCTGTAAACTGGTATATAAAAAAGGGGAATTTATACAAAGTGGGCCCCCTTTGTTTTCATTCCCTTTGTTTACATACCAGGTAAAGAGCCTAAGCTTGTATTCACACAGAAATGTTTCAGTCCGCACCCAGTACAGACAGGTACCGGATTGTTAGGAGATATTCACTGATTTGGACAAAAAGTGAGTTGTTGACAAACAGGTCTATATAAAACACCTTAGTAATGGGGTAACATTCAATATCCAGCAGCAGCATGGGGTACTGTGAGAAAATACTAATACGCTTTTGGATGTGGGACAGGGAGAAAGACATTGTCTGACTTTCTAGTTAGTAACCTGGCATGTGTTGGCATCCTGGGAA
Organism: Ammodytes dubius; assembly: GCA_026122265.1. Lineage (NCBI taxonomy): Eukaryota > Metazoa > Chordata > Actinopteri > Uranoscopiformes > Ammodytidae > Ammodytes > Ammodytes dubius. Next base: position 2,560,249 of record CM047509.1, on the reverse strand, counting down.
GCAACATCTGAAAAAACTAATAGTTATTTTCTTTTTTGTAGAGAATTGGTCTATTCTAGATACCTGCATGTTTTAATTTAAAGAAAATGTACAGGGCTTTTAGTGTGGTGGTTTATGGTGGTACAGGCCATATGATACAAGTAGGCTAAAAATAAGTTTGATGTACTGCTGTGTTTTTATTTGATTATTTTTTACACACATCTGCTATTTCAGCCCCAGGCGCTGTCTAGCCTACCTGCTGCCTGCAGACTGATTCATGCATAACTGTTTTAAAGGTTCAGTAAGTGATATGGTGCTTTTAACTTCCTGGCAGTGACTGCAGTTAGCAGTCCCCTCCCTCGTCCCTATCACCACCACATGAACACACAGCCGTCTTCGTAAGATAGTGCCGCAATGGAGAGCAGCGAGTCATCATTCATGGGCACAGAGACCCGCCTCTTTATAGCGCTCTGTCTCCTGATTGGATAAAAACTAGTAGGATACTCCAAATGTTATCTGGCAATTACTGCAAAGCTGAATGACTGGGAGACCTGTGTTATGAACTGCCCATACTATTTAAGTGATTGCTGTATGAATATAGAGTGATTTAACAGGTTTATTTACAAAAAATATCACTTCCTTCTCCTTTAAGTGGCCTAAATATGTGTCTTTCATTCATTCACAACATGACTAAAAGTAGTCTATGCTATATCTTCTGAGGGGTTGATCATTTACGTATATGTGGGACTGTCATTTCGATATTGGTTAAAAAAAATCAGAATACTCTGGTGGGCCAGATATTATTTCTTGTGGGCCAATTATGACCCGTCGGCCACCAGTTGCCAACCCTTGGTGGCAATTGGTGGTAACATTTCACCCAGGAAAACAATGTGGGACTATGATGTGTCTTTAGTAAACAGCAGTGCAGAGGGGTATACTACGAAGCAAGATTAAGGGCTGAGTGAGGTCTGTTTAGTCTAAAGTGACATTAATGATTAGGCTTACAGCAGAGTGAACTGTAACATTGTGCTGCAGTTTTTTTTTCCATATGCATACAGTTATTGATGCAGAAAATGTAAAATAGCCTGCGCCTACTGTATGCAGCGCCACTCTATGCTCTCACCTCAAATAATTTTACCTGGCGATCTACACACACTGGCTCTTAATGAAGCGTTCTATAAAATCACAGGTTGCAACATTATTTCACTGTGGGCTTCTTTCTTTTCATCAGTAGCGTATGAAGTTTACCATATGAAGAGGCGCTATAAATAGGCTATCACTGAAACATCAGGGGAAGATGAGGCCGATTAAATAATGAATTCAGTTGGGACGTGACAGGTGACAGCTGTCACAGTTCGGACTTCGCTGCAGACTCGCAGGTTAAGCTTCTCACAGTATATTTAAATTTGTCCGAAAAGTAGCCTAAATCAAACTTGTATTCATTTTGATGTGACCCAAAACTAAAGTGATTTTAGGCTATTCATTAGGGGACAGTCTCAGACTTAAATGACATTCTTAAGTGTGGGACTATAGGCGTAGTAGCCTACTATAAATATAGCAAAGTAGCGTATACATCTATAAGGCTAAATGGTGTAGTGTTTAAATCCGAGTTCAACGTTTAATTGCTTTATAACGTCACATTACGCAATGCGAGAACGATCGGTAAGATAGATAAATAAATTCCATGCTGGCAGCATTTCACTCTCTCCTTATTTGCAGTAAGAGTTTTTTTCCGGCTCTGTGTTCTGCTTTTTCGTGATAATTCAGACTGACAAACTCTTCCTCTTTAATGAAGTCAGCGAAACACTTTTTTTTTACTCAGCTGCTCGCAATCAGTCCGGTTGTGTAAAATTAGCGGCACAAGATCAGTCCATTCTGTGCGGAAGCAGAGTCAAATGACGGGCCAAATGCCCCCTTTCATGGGGACACACACAGAGCCTGAAGCTGAAACACTTGTTCAACATATGAGGTTGATAACTGCCTTTGTGATACCGGTCAGCTCTGAGCGAGGGTTTGTGTTATGTTGAACCTGATCAAGAGAGCCAGGCTGTGTTGAGTTTGCTTCGTAGTATACCCCTCAGCTCTATTCTATAGACAGAACATATACAGAAAACCAAAATATGTATGAGTTTGATTGACCTTTAAAAAACAATATACACTAGGGGTGTGCACGTGTAACCGTTTGTAAATCATAACCGTTTAGGAAAAATCAATAAACGAAAACCGTTCTTTTTTTTTTTTCAAATTTCAAATTTTCTTTTTTCAAAGTTTTTAATTATGTTCTGGAGACACGCATTTATTGATTTTACCTCACTAATAAAGTCATTGGGGATGATAAAAGGTAGTCTGCCGAATCTGTCTGTCCCTCGGCGAGTGTGTGTGTGTGTGTGTGTGTGTGTGAATGAGTGTGTGTATCGGCGCACACACACACATACGGGGGGAGTCGCCGTGCTGGGGCTCGTCTCACAGCCACGGAAGAGAGATGAAAGATAACCTAAATATTAAAGTTACCCGGTTGACGTGAACTACGCTCGTAAGTAGCCCGAACTTTATAACACCTGTTCAACCTGCATACACGTGGACATGTAGCCTAGAAATCGTAGAAATGTGCGATAGGCTATATTAATCAGGAAATTAATGAAGCGCGATAATGACGGCGCACATGACAGCCAGGCGAACGTGTGTATGTGTGTGAGTGTGTGCCATGGACCTATTATAAGAGGTTGGTAAACCATAGAAAGTATATAAAAACGAGCGTGGTTCATGTCAACTGTGTGTTTACAGGCGAACGAACGCGTATGTGTGTGTGCACGCGCGCCTACAAGACGGCGGGCGCACGAGGACAATGACGTCACGGTTAACCGTGTACACGAAAAAAAATCTGTCGTGTACACGGTTAGACATTTTTGTAACCGTTCACACCCCTAATATACACAATTTTAAATCTGCTTATTTCTAGAAAAGTCAAAGATAGCACAAACTGTACTGACTGTAGCTATTGTTAAAGCCTCTACAGAGTTTACATTGTTGTATAAAGGACGGTGCCATTGCAGACAAGGCTGCAAATCTCCAGCAGTTTGAGTCAGTTATTGGCTAGCAGGGGCCTCATATATAAACGTTTCTACGCAAACTTTGTGATTTATAAAAACCAAACTTGAAGGAGAGTGCGGTTCTCCACGGACACTCTGACCCAGGCATACGCACAGAAACGGGAGTAATGAGAGACTGTACATCACATATTGTGTATTTTGTATGGCTTTGAGTTTGTTTCATCCATGTGTTTTCCTTTATTGTTAAGCAAGTTGTAACTTTGTTTTGAAAGGGACTGTTAGTTTATTAATGACCCTGGCCGCCGGCACTGCGCCAAGAGGGATTCATCGAATCAGTTTCTCATGGGGGGTCTCAGTGTCCCCCGCTCGGCACAAACACTGCTGTGTGAGGTTATGCACATTTTGGTGTCCACTTCAATGTCGGATCGCTACTTCTTTATTCGGTCCACAGTCCGACATTCTGAGGCTGCAGCATTGACAGAGATCCCCACACGCTGACACTCTGACGCCTTTACACTCACACTGTGTCACCAGACTATTGTGAAAACAGTTGATTGTGATTTATAAAGGGAAACAGGCGTAGGACGTGAGTGCACACTGTTTTATAAATCTGAATTTTTTCAATGCTCAAGCACTTCCTGAGTTTCTTCAGTATGCCACCTGTCCACGTGAGTCCACAGTCTGATAAGTGAGGCCCCTGGACACTAGAGTTGTTTCTATTAGGTGATTGTACTGAACAAAAGATTGATCTTTGCGTATGTTGGTGACTGTAGTTTTTCAAATGGCATGAAATGTATTCAAATGTATGTATTAAAGTTGAACTGATTGTCAAGGCTCTTACTTCAATGTTGAGCAGGGCCTCCTCTCTTTGGCGTAGCACCTCCACGTCCTCCTCACTGATCTCAGACAGGAAGGCCTGGATGCCTCCATCTGAACCCACCGCTTCTCCAAACAGTGGACCCTCCTCAAACAGCTCAGTGGCTGGGGTCTGAGGACTCTGTAGGAACACACACACACACACACACACACACACACACACACACACACACACACACACACACACACACACACACACACACACACACACACACACACAACACACACACACACACACACACACACACACACACACACACACGAGATAAGATGTGATTAGATTGTGCTGTATATTGTAGCACTGGTAGAAGGTACAACAATAGTTCTAGAATTGGCAGTGCATTGGTGGCTGCTTACAGTCGCTCCTCGCTTTTTGGGATCGATAATGACTATTTATTTTGGCAAAACGTGTAAGCTTTTTCCCATCTCTTTGCACTGCTACACTTTTTTGTGAGGTTTACTCGTGCTCCTGGCAGTTCTTTTTTTTGGGGGGTGGGAGTGGGGGGGGGGGGATTGTTAATCTAGTCAAAATCAGAAAAATAAATACTTTATTGTTCCCCGGGGGGAAATTGACTTTGTTACAGTTGCTCCAATTCAGAATAGAAACACAACTAGAAAGAAACAAGTGTAAGGAATATGTGATCAAGGCCACAAAGTGTAAACAACAATACAAATCTACAATATAATATAATAAGAAGAAGAAGTAAATAAGTAAGTATGATCATTATTGTACAATATGTAGTACCCAATGTAAGCACTGGATATAACTGGAGTATATGTAAAAATATTCAAATCAGAAAGTATTATGTGTAAATATAGCATCATATCAATAATAGTAAATAATCATAATGTCATAATTGTATTGTAATAAAGTGTACATTGCACTGAAGAAATAATGGCAACGAGTAAACAAGTTACTCACATATGGGACCAGCTGATTTCACTTTTCTAAAATCTCGACTACTGCTTTGAATAAGATTCCACATCCCCAACTATTTAAAGAGGAAACACAGGGGATTGAGAGCTGGTGCTGTAATAAGAAATATTGCATATTGTATGTCTCCTGACTGAAATGTTAGATTTCTCAAATACTTATTAGTGTAATGAGAAACCTTGTATTTCTCACACCCAAATCCCCCACCCCACAAGAAGAATGCGTATTCCACAAACCACTCAGATAAGTTACACCTATCCTTTTGTCTTACACTCAGACATCCCCCTTGGTGTGTTTTCAGGGGCACTTTACACTGTGAAAATGTGACAGTTTTCCAGTTTTAGGTTTAAAAAAAAACCCCGTTCAGACACAATTTATCTGACATCTTCACCCGTACACAAAGTTTTCAGAGGAAACGGGCCGAAATCGCTGAAGTAGCAGTGTAGCAGCCATGCCAAGCCAATAGTCAGCGGTGACACAGCCTAGTAGATAGCTCTTCCGGTACAATTTGATGCATAAAACCTTACTGTAACCGAAAATTAATGCCACTAAAGTTCATAAAGCGGTTGGTGTAAGCTTGGGGTTACACATATTGTAAAAGACAAGCTTTCTGTCCTCTTATTTCACCGCATTGAACTCGTAAAAACAGAAGACATGCTGATAGTGAAGGGACTTTGTGAGCGGATACCTTCCTGTTAGGCGTACTTCAAAATAAAAGTCAACTCACGTGTGTCCAGTGAAATGCTATTAATGTTTAGCCAGTGAAATGCTTTTACTGTGAAGCCGTAGCCTTAATGCTCCTTTTGAACAGTAACTTAACCGCTGCACGCTGATAGTGTTTTTTAATGTAGAGAGAGCCGTGTCCCTGGCATATAGAAGTGACACACGTTTATTTAGCTAGAAAAACAGGCAGAGCACAACTCTTTCCCCAGCCAAAGTGGCGGGTGGTCTCAATAACTTACTGCAGTAATCGCTTGGACTAAATTGGCGAGTGTTAGCCTATATTTGAGCCCTGCACGACACTCTCCGCTGATCACAGTGATGGTGCCGTGGAGACACCGTTCATGTTGTCTTCTAACTTTATAACTCGCTTGTGGGTATTTTTGACAGAAATGTTATAGACTACGCATGTGTGAGGGTGGAGCCGTGACGTCAGCGTTATCAGGGGAAATGGTTTCGGTGTTTACAGGAAACCAAAACCGTTAAGTTTTCCAAAAAATCCTCCCTCGGAGGTGATCTCAAAAAATCTGCGGTTTCATGCCTGCGTTTGCGTTTGCGTTTGCTGTTTTCCTGTAAATGATATAGTGCAACCGCGGGAATTTTTCTGCGTATGCACCGTTTTGCGTGGCCGTGTAAAGTGCCCCTCAGTCTGTCTCTGTGCCTCCCCCCCTCTCCCCTCTTCCCTCTCCCTCACAGGACAGGCCAACCCATAAAGGCCAGGACACACCGGTCCGACTACCCGAAAATGGAGTCTGCCGTTTCAGGCTCCAAGAAGGGTTGATGCATGTGAGCACTCGCTGAACGAAACAAACAAACACATTAAAACAATGGCTAGCGATGCGATACTGTTGTTAGCCGTTTGTGCTACCCGCCTCACTTCCGGGCTTCACTGATTTGCTGGCCCTCCACCAATCAAATTGCTCTGACTGAAAGACTGCCCGACGCCGATTGAACATGTTCAATCGCCTGAAAAGAAGCCCGACGACATCTACGACGACCGACGTCACGGCACACACCAAACAGATTTGTGTCCCTGCCCCCTCCAGACTCTCCGACGGCGATTATTAGTAAACTGACTTCTGCTACTGAACTTTGTCATTCTCACCCAGGAAGCAACCATGCTGCATGTATCGGAATGAACCTCCATGTTCTGGGATCCAAAGAACATGAAGCTTCTGTTTGTTTGATTAAATACACTTTGCTTGATTAATACAGCCTCATGAACACATTTTTCTCATAACACTGCCTAAAGGAGAGTAAGGGGAAGGAAATGTAGGAAGCATTTCTCCCCTCCATCGTCTCTGAGGTCCCTGGTTAACAAGATGGATGAGCTCGGCTCTTGTCCAGGCCGGTCTCACCAGGCTACACAATTGTACCCTTTATTCCACTACATTTATTTGACGTGAAATGTACTGTATAGGTTGGCTGAGATGGATGCTGTTAAAACCATGAACACCTCTACACTCTGCACCTACACACTTTGTTACATGTGTGAACAGGGGCAGAGAGAAGGGGAGAACAACCTCAAAGAGGCCTCGTTTAATATTTTTACTTAACTAATATGTTCCACTTTTGTATGGCTGACTGCACAGCTAATTCATGTTGGAGGGACCAATGTGGGTCAGAGCACAGGGAAGGACCCGGACTGAGTCACAGTGCTCTCTGTAGCGGCCACAATCTGACTCAGCGCTCCTCCACACACTGAGCTCCCTCCTCCACATGCACACACTGTGGAATACATAATACATTAGTACATCATCCTCCACACGCACACACTGTGGAATACATTAGTACATCATAGACGGGAAAGACTCTCAAGGCAATCACTCTGACACTGTATTGCACAAGTTTACCTGCAGAGCAAAAGTTCACAAAGTTTCCTCAATATGCTGCTGCTGTCAATTCCAGTTGACTCTGATGACATGAATTTTAAACTTGTGGGTGGAAAGCAAACAATAGCATTGGCATTGATCTGCAAATCGTTCGAATAAATGCTGTATAATGTATGACCTTCCAAACGTCAGGAAACCTCATGAACTACTATCTACAAATGGAAAAAGCATTCAACTACATCTACAGCAATGAAAATACAAAATCTCTGTTGCGACTGTTCGTACTAGCAGTGCTGTAGTATTAGTTTCAATGAATGCTTCCACAATGTACCCGCTGATCAACTTGCTGCTATACATGAAGTGAGTCAGAGTTACATAATGTAACATCTAGCTTGCCACCCACAAAGCCATACCTCTAACGCTAGCAGAAGAAAGTTTAAGGTCTGTATCAGAAGCATCCATTTAAAACTATCTCAACCTGAACTCATTATTTAGCGTAATGTTAAAGGTTTTAATCAGCAGGCCTTTTAAAATGATCTCCATCATAGTGACATTCATCTCACAACTCGCATTTCTGATGTTGAGTTGGCCTTCGAATATTTCATCAATTCTTTCACCTCAATTATGAACAAGCATGCACCCCTTACAAAGCACAGGGTAAAAAATAGATCAAAACCCTGGTTTACAAATGAACTGTCCGACTTATTTTCTGAGAGAAACAAGTTGGACAGAAATGTATAACACATGCGGCCAGTATGGAGTGGACTGGCCATTTTACTGAACATCTGATCTATGCTGATCTAGACGGTTTAATTGGACTGTTTTTAGACAACTCAGAAATAGGTTCACAAACATGGTTAGGAAAGAATCAGAGTATTACCTTGAGTTAATCTCCATTCAAACCCTGCACTATTTGTAAGGCTGTGAACCAGTGTTGGGAAACACTGGTTCACAGACAGAAATGTGTCTGAACCACAGACAGAAATTATTTCAATAACATTTAGCCCACACTAGAAGCCAGCTTTTACCCCTAAGGTATATTCTCAAAAACATGAGGAAAAAGTTGCTGTTTGAATGGTATTTTTAATGAGGAATTATTCAAACAAAAATGGTTAAGGTGCAAATGATTTTCTATTTTTATAATTTTCCAAACCTGGAAACAATTCACATGAAATTTCATTCAAAGAAAGCAATACTGGAAAAATATACCAGGCAGGTTCTACAAACAAATTACAACTTAAAATAGTAAAACCCTCAAGGAGGTATAGTTAAACACTTCCTCGACAGTGACGCTAATTTCAGTTAGCGTGTGTCAATAGCAGTTTCCATTTAACCCTTAGGGCCCGTTATAATATTAGGCACACTCGTACCGCTAAGGTCCGTAAAATGGACATTTCATTGAGGTAGCTATAAAAAATATTATACATTATTTTTTTTCTACTTTTTTTTTGCCAATTCTTTTCCCCCACATCTGCCCTAACTATTAATATAAAATAGTCATGAATTTTAAAAGATGTTAACCCTTTAAATGCCAGGTTTTGGTCATGATGCCATCGTATTTTAGATGAAAAAAACTGGAAAAATTAAATATTTTCAATATACTACATGCAAACTAATTTTTTTTGTGTTGAATTATTAGGCCTGGGATATGTCAATGATGAGCAGCAAAACTGATTTTCAGGCATTATTAGTTTTTGTGCAGTGTCAAATACTCACACTCGTACCGCTAAGGTCCGTAAAATGGACATTTCATTGAGATAGCTATAAAAAATATTATACATTGTTTTTTTTCTACTTTTTTTTTGCCAATTCTTTTCCCCCACATCTGCCCTAACTATTAATATAAAATATTCATGAATTTTAAAAGACGTTAACCCTTTCAATGCCAGGTTTTGGTCATGATGCCATCGTATTTTAGATGAAAAAAACTGGAAAAATTAAATATTTTCAATATACTACATGCAAACTAATTTTTTTTGTGTTGAATTATTAGGCCTGGGATATGTCAATGATGAGCAGCAAAACTGATTTTCAGGCATTATTAGTTTTTTGTGCAGTGTCAAATACTCACACTCGTACCGCTAAGGTCCGTAAAATGGACATTTCATTGAGATAGCTATAAAAAATATTATACATTATTTTTTTTCTACTTTTTTTTTGCCAATTCTTTTCCCCTACATCTGCCCTAACTATTAATATAAAATATTCATGAATTTTAAAAGATGTTAACCCTTTAAATGCCAGGTTTTGGTCATGATGACATCGTATTTCAGATTTAAAAAACTGAAAAACTGAAATATTTTCAATATACTACATGCAAACTAATTTTTTTTGTGTTGAATTATTAGGCCTGTGATGTGTCAATGATGAGCAGCAAAACTGATTTTCAGGCATTATTATTTTTTGTGCAGTGTCAAATACTCACACTCGTACCGCTAAGGTCCGTAAAATGGACATTTCATTGAGATAGCTATAAAAAATATTATACATTATTTTTTTTCTACTTTTTTTTTGCCAATTCTTTTCCCCTACATCTGCCCTAACTATTAATATAAAATAGTCATGAATTTTAAAAGATGTTAACCCTTTAATTGCCAGGTTTTGGTCATGATGACATCGTATTTTGGAGGAAAAAACTGAAAATGTTTATTATTTTCAATATACTACATGCAAACTCTTTTTTTTTGTATTGAATTATTAGGCCTGGGATATGTCAATGCTGAGCAGCAACACAGATATTTAGGCATTATTATTTTTTGTACAGTGTAATAAACTGACACTCATACCGCTAAGGTACGTAAAATGGACTTTTGAAAAAGGTAGCTATAAAAAATATTATACATCGATATTTTTCCAACTTTTTTAGGCTTGAATTTTAAACCAACATCAGTACTAATCATAAATTGAATTTTTGTGTTAGGAAAAGAACCTCACCTGCAGTCCATGCACATTTTCCACTCTTTTTGTTATTATCCAGAAGTGAACAGTGAACAGTGAACGGGCCAGGAACAGTGTAACAGGGACATCATTGGCTAAATAAAGTTGTGTGTATGAGAGAGAGTGTGTGTGTGTGTGTGTGTGTGTGTGTGTGTGTGTGTGTGTGTGTGTGTGTGTGTGTGTGTGTGTGTGTGTGTGTGTGTGTGTGTGTGTGTGTGTGTGTGTGTGTGTGTGTGTGTGTGTGTTTGTGTGTGTGTGTATCCCCATGACCTAGACATTATGAGCAAAAGGCTAGTGGTTTTCAAGTGGCACTGTTTTCATTCACTCTGTTCCATGTGTAGTTTTCCATGCAGAAGTTCAAAATCCCTCTAAAGATGACTTTGTATAAATGCACAGCACACACACCTACCTGAGGTCCATACACACAAGCATGTGCAGTGCACTGCTTCAAATAAGTTAAAACATGGGCCATCTTCAATCACATCAAAGGTGCAGCCGTCAGAGACACATAACAAGTCGTTGAGCTGTTTACACAGCTGCCATTGAAACCAGAGTTTATACAAAGCAAACTGTGGAACTAGTTATTTCTTACCTGGCAATATGGAGGGAGCCTTTACACAAGAAGTACATGAAGCTTTGGAAACAGTGATGGAGTCTGATTCTGATAGCGAGCAATAGGAATCTGACACAGACACTGTGTCTGAAACCTCCATTAACGCGTAACAGGTGGGTCCCTGTACCATTCCAGTGGCTGCAGGAGTATATCTGTGTATGGGTGTTGGTGGGGCCAACTGAATTCTCCACTACTGAAAGTCAGAGGAAACATCCCAGCTCTGGAGGAGGATTCAGAGTAAATGAAAACAGTGCCACTTGAAAACCACTAGCCTTTTGCTCATAATGTCATAGGTCATGGACACACACACACACACACACACACACACACACACACACACACACACACACACACACACACACACACACACACACACACACAACCTTACACACGTGCACACACACCCACACTCCTCAGGGTTAAAGCTAAAGGGAGAGGAAGGGGGGATTGTGACAGTGCTATCTAGTGGAAATAGCCTGTTTTTTCTCCATATGCCAAATATGGTCATAATGACGTAACACGGTGGAGAGTAGTAAAAATGATCAATTCCAAGGTAGAAGCCCAGATTGACACCCAGATATAAAAAAATGCATCAATTATGCTTTAATGGCAGTGTTTTGAAAAAATGGTGTTTGAATGGGTGTTAATGGACGTTTTATGGACCTTAGCAGTCTGAATGTAACTCTTGTTTGTATACAGTGTATTTTAGCCTTACTGTAAGAGCTGAGCTGGAAATAACATTATCATATAAAAATACACTTCCTTACCAGTTTTCATGCCATATGCATGAACACAGCCAAAATTATCCAAAAAAAGAAAAATGAAATGTCCGTAAAATGGACCAACGGGCCCTAAGGGTTAAACTAGCACGGTCTCGGATAGCTATGCTACCGGTGAATGTAAACATGATCGCTTACACAAAATGTTTTAAATTCGTTAGAAAGGCAAGGAGGGTGAAGTGTCTTGCCCAAGGACACAACAACCATGATACAGGTGACCGGGCAGGGATCGAACTGCCAACCCTTGGATCATTGGCCAACCCGCCCTACCAACTGAGCCACGGTCGTTGTTGTCTCTCTCCAGAAACTGACAGGACGGAGGATTTTCTTGATCTTTCTTCTGCTTCTCCCGATTGTCTAGACTTAAAGGAAGTCTTTAGTAAGTCCCTTCCACCCCACAGGCAGTATGATTGTGCCGTAGACACTTTGCCTGGAGCCATGCCCCCCAAGGGACACCTTTACTCTCTCTCCAACACAGAAAAGAACAGATTGGCAGATGTCATCATCACTCCTATGTAAGATGGGGATCTAGCAAAATACATTTCCTTATATCAGGATCAACTTACAGGGTTGAACTTCTGCAAAAATCGAGCAAAGGTACAGATGTGAAAAAGAAGGTGATCAAAAAAAAATTATAAAGAATTTGCTGAAAATAAAATCTCATATTCCTCTTAAGAAAATAGGTAGAGCAAGTCATCACAATATTAAAATTGGATGAATGCACATTGAGAATGGACAAGTAAAGCAAATGAGAGCAAAACAAGGAAGTGGCACAATAATTGTACGTGTTGAAGTAGAACGACGCATGGACAAAATCCTTAAGCCTTGGGAGACCAGCCTAATCTCCCGAGCTTCACATTCCTGTCTCACTCACAGATCGGTCTGGACTTTCTCCAATATCCATGGGGAGGTCAAAAAATTACTAGGCCAATCAGGGTCCCCCTTCTGAAGTAATGTTTGTCCCTTAATGGAAGGCAGCTTCTGATTGGTTAATTAAGTTGTCAATCTAGCAGTCTGACAAGGGGGTGAACTGATCCACTTACGTTTTCCACTCTACAACATATAATTCATATTTAATAATTTACATTCAAATGACTGATAGAACCAGTAAGATTAAAACACAGTCTGGGGGTCAGAACACAGGACCCTTAGAGCCAGCTAGTGTCTGGGGGTCAGAGCAAATAACAATCAGAACCAGCTAGAACAGCCTGGGACTCAGAACACAGGACTAATTCATTCTTTTCACATGTCCACCACACTTACACCCGAATTGATTATTTTTTTGTTGATAATTCATTGATGTCAGACCTAAAGTCATGCAGTTATGAAAGTATTGTGATCTCAGATCATGCTCCTCTGCTCCTTCAACTGGCTTTCTCTGACGTTGAGTATACAAGAAGGCAGTGGAGACTGGATCCATTGTTGCTCACAGATGAGAGTTTTCTTTCACACATCTCTACACATATTAAAACTTTTTTGAGTATAAATAAAACACCAGATGTGTCCAATGCAACAATTTGGGAAGCCCTGAAAGCCTATTTGAGAGGTGAAATTATATCATTTGCAGCATACAAAAATAAGTGTACAAAACAGAAACAAACTGAAATAGCTGATCAGATTCTGAACATAGACAGACAGTATGCTAATTCACCTTCATCTGAACTTTACAAAGAACGTTTAAAACTTCAGACAGAATTCAACCTTCTTTCCTCTCGTCAGGTTGCAGACCAGTTGCTTAGGAGCAGAAGTACTTTTTACGAGCATGGTGACAAGATTGGTAAACTCCTGGCCAATCAACTGCGCGGATTTAGAGCGAAGCAACTCATCCCTGGAACACGGACAGACAGTGGGTGTACAACATCAGATCAGAAATTGATAAACGAAAAGTTCAAAACATTCTATTCAAATTTGTATAGTTCTGATTGTACAGTAGACGCAACGGTGATGGAAAGCTTTTTCAGTAATCTAAACATGCCTTCCCTTTCTCAAGACCTGAGACATAGCCTTGAGGCACCTATTACTCAGAGGGAAATTATTGCAGCAATAACATCTATGCAATCAGGCAAATCTCCTGGTCCAGACGGACTTCCATCTGACTTTTTTAAGAAATTTTCAGCCGAATTATCGCCTTTTTTATGTTCAGTATTCTCAGACTCATTTGACTCAGGTAAACTCCCGCCTTCGTTCTATCAGGCCTGTATTTCCCTGTTGTTAAAAAAGGATAAAGATCCTCTAGATTGTGCATCATACCGACCAATTTCACTATTAAATACGGATGTGAAGATACTTGCTAAAATTCTCGCCCACAGATTGGAGGATGTTCTCCCCTCTATCATATCCCCCGACCAAACTGGGTTTATAAAGGGACGCCAATCATTTTATAATATCCGCCGACTAATGAACATTTTATATTCCCCCAAAAATATTGAATCAGAATGCCTCGCTTCTATGGATGCTGAAAAAGCATTTGATAGAGTAGAATGGAATTATTTGTTTTTCACCCTTGAGAAATTCGGTTTGGGTCCTGTTTTCACTTCTTGGGTTAAATTATTATATGCATGCCCTTCTGCCTCAGTATTAACAAACGGCCGTTACTCAAGTAGTTTTGATCTGCACCGTGGGACCCGACAGGGTTGTCCTTTGAGCCCGCTCCTTTTTGCTATTGCAATCGAACCACTTGCGATTGCCATCAGAGGTAACAAACAGATTCAGGGGATATGGAGAGGAGGAATTGAACATAAGGTATCATTATACGCCGATGACTTACTTTTGTTTGTCGCCAAGCCAGCCACCTCTTTACCGGAGGCACTTTCTGTGTTGGAGGTCTTTAGTCAGTTTTCTGGCTATAAACTTAACTTGAGCAAGAGCGAACTCTTTCCGATTAATAAAGAAGCTCTTAAACTTGATTATACAGCTCTCCCACTCAAAGTGGTGACAGACCATCTGAGTTACCTTGGGGTATGTTTTACCAGAAATTTTAAAAATCTATTTAAATCGAACTTCCTCAAATTATTGGATCAGGCGAAGCAAATATTATCGAAGTGGTCTCCTCTGGCTTTCTCTCTCATAGGTAGAATAAATTCAATCAAAATGACATTACTCCCAAAGTTCCTATATCTATTCCAGTGTCTCCCCATCTTTCTCCCCAAATCCTTTTTTCAGGCCCTTGACTCTTTAATGATAAATTATATTTGGAATGGTAAACACCCTCGGTTAAGGAAAGCATTTCTTCAAAGACCAAAACAAACAGGCGGAATGGCCCTCCCTAATTTCCAATACTATTACTGGGCTGCTAATATCCGTTCTTTAGTGTATTGGGTGCATTTTCACCTTGATGACTCAGCCCCAGTTTGGGTAACAATGGAGTCCAGCGCTGTTAGCCCATTGTCTCTATCTGCCCTCTTAAGCGCCGCACTTCCACTCTCTTCGGCTATTCCCAATAGTAATCCCGTGATTAAGCACTCCCTTCGAATCTGGACCCAATTTAGGAAGAATTTTGGAATGCAGAATTTTTCACTTTTCAGCCCAATTGCAGCTAATCATTTATTTATTCCCTCGACGGTGGATGGTGCATTCAAGATCTGGCATAAAAAAGGCTTAAAATGCATCGGTGATTTATTTATTAATGATCTATTTGCTAGTTTTTCCCAATTGACAAAACATTTTGGTATCGAAAAGAACAATTTTTTCCGATTTCTGCAAATCAGGCATTTTACGCAGAAGTTAATTCCCCAATTCCCTTATAAACCGCCAGCCAATCATGTTGATTTGTTTCTTTCTGTAAACCCCACATTAAAAGGCTCAATTTCTGTGTTTTTCAACCTTATTTCAAAGTTGCATAGCCCCTCTTTAGCAGCTATAAGAACCCTGTGGGAGCAGGACCTAGGCTCTGCCTTCACAGATCACATGTGGGATTCAGTCCTGGATCGGATACACTCTACCTCCATGTGCGCCCGACACGCTCTTGTGCAATTTAAAGTAGTACATCGTATCCACATATCTAAAACTAAATTAGCTCGTATGTTCCCCGATGTAGACCCGACCTGTGACAGCTGTAAGAGCGCACCGGCATCACTCTTTCACATGTACTGGTTGTGTCCTACCTTGACTCAGTTCTGGACATCAGTTTTCCAAACAATTTCTGAAGTACTTCAGCATCAAATTAAGCCGAACCCTTTCACTGCAATTTTTGGCATTGCACCAAATTCAGGCTTACCTAAAGTGAAGCTGAGAGTACTGGCCTTCACCTCACTACTTGCTCGCAGGGCTATCCTACTCAAGTGGAAAGATCCTGCTCCTCCTTCCCACTCACATTGGATTCGAGACATTATGGCATGTATGAATTTAGAGAAAATACGTTACACAACCCAGGGATCCGAGAATAAATTTGACCGAATTTGGCGCCCCTTCCTAAATTATTTAAAAAAAACAATAATAACTATAGAAGAGTAGCTACTCCCCCCCCCCCTTTTTATTTGATTTAATTTTATTTCTTTATGTTTTTTTTTTTTTTTTTTTTTTTCATATTGAGTGTTTATTTTTGTTTCTTGTAGTGTATATTTCGTGTTGTTGGGTGTGAGGGTGGGATGTGGGTGGGGTATGTTCGGGGAAAAAAAGGGGAAAAAATTTGTACTAATCGTGCTACAATTTCTTTGTTACAAACATTTAATAAAAAAACCTTTGAAAGAACACAGGACTAGACCGAGGTGTCTTTCTCCATCTTTTGAGTCTTTGATTAATATTTTTCTGCATTTGTTTTATTGGGATCATTCATTGAACAAAGACACATTACTTAGAGTCTATTGATGTTAAAGGTCACTCTCCTGTCCCCCACATACAAACCATGCCCTTGCTGACACTCCTTCAACCATCAACCCCCCACCTCCAGCCCACATTGTCTTTTGTCTTATTCAAACTAGTCTCCTTGCTACCTCAAATATAATGGATTCATTAAAAGAGGGCACAGACATTGTCTCACTTTGCCCCACAGCATTTGCCTCACTTTACCCCACTGTCACAATTTGAGAAAAAAACTACCTCTCTCAGCAATTCAGGCTAATCTTCAGTTATCATCATCACATGGTTTCATATGTTGATAGTTCATCAACATGTATGATGAAAGTTTTTCTACTTGAATCAATTTGCTTTGGCACAACAATCGATTAAGTTGACAGTAAGAATATATACTTTTACATGCAAAAAATAATTTTTTGTGAAAAAAACATGCTTACAACATCACCATGAGGTCCTCTCTTTCATGGCCAAAGGGAAATGAGAGGGGCTTGAAAACATATATCTCACATGACCAAAAATGTGTTCCATTGCCTAGATACAGGGGGTGTCTCACATTACCCGATGTCTCACACTCCCCCGTTCTCCCATATTTATTAACTTGCTGCTTTAATTGCCCCATTTACAGAGATCAATAATTTTTTTTGAACAATGTGTTTTTTGAGTTTGAGATCAGTACATTTGATTTATTGTCTTGTTTTCATTATATAAATATGAGCATTCTTTCACATCTAGTCATCTGTAATACAGATTTCCTTTAATTATTGAACAAAAAATAAAGATGAATCCCCCCGCCCCCCTTACTTTCAGCTTTCACAGTGGAAATAAACTTGTGCCAACCAATTCCGATTCCAATAAAATAAAAGTCATTTCAGCAGTGCATATGAGTTGGCTATGATGAATGGAGTCCACTGTAATATGAGAGAGAGTTGAAGACACTAGACAGAGCTTCAAAGGAGCCCTTGTGAGGATGCATTGGAGCAGAGAAATGCCATCTCATCATCCTGCTATTTTATAAATGACAGTGAAAAAAAGGGCAAGACTTTCAATAGACATATCTGCTCACCTTCTTCTTGTCGTTCTGTGCTGGAGGGAGCAGGGCTCTTGAACGCTCTGCAATTTTCTAAAAGGAGAAGCCAATGAAGAGACAGGGTCAAAAAGGCTCCTTTTATTCCTTATCTAAGAGGTCATTTTATATTTTGCCCATATGTGCAAGAACTACGTATAGCACTTCAACTATGTACAACTTTCTGCAAATGGACCAGCTCCGTTTTATCTCAGTATGTATACGAATGAATTGATCATACAAATGAATGAATTAGAGCAAATGATATGTGGATACCTTCTGCAGATCTCCATAGCGCTGTACAGATTCTGAGAGTTCTGTCTTTAGTCTGGTCAGGTGCAGACGGTCTTGCTGTGCAAAAAAAAAGAGAAGAGAAGAGAAGAGAAGAGAAGAGAAGAGAAGAGAAGAGAAGAGAAGAGAAGAGAAGAGAAGAGAAGAGAAGAGAAGAGAAGAGAAGAGAAGAGAGAGAAGAGAAGAGGATTAGCTTTAAGTAGCTCAAATGTTAGTGAATCCACAGTTCATTCATCAAGATGACAGTGAATGAGGAAGTAATGAGAAACATAAAATACCCGTGAAGAGCCGGTGATGATATCAGAGAGCTGTTTGATGAGTTGGCTGGTGCTGGTGATGGCTTTGTTTGTTTGTTGCTGCGTGGAGTGTCTGGGGGAAAGACATATGAAGAAAAGGCAGAGACATGAGAAAGACAGCATTTACTGAATTATCACAAAACATCTAATGAAATGGCACGTATGTCAATATTTTTGTAGAATAGTGTTCAATGAGAAACATTGGATGTATGCGTTAACAACCTTTTTTCCCATGGCTAACATTAACAACACAACAGCTGCACTATTTTCACAAAAAATAACTCCTGCTAAAAGACACTTTTCCTAACTAGCTTATTTGCATGGAAAGATTGTGTAATTATTTCTGGCCATTGGAGTTGACATGCTCTAAGAAAAGGACATTTTATGACTCAATAAGTTGAGAAGATGGAGTTTTTCTCATTGAACACTTTAAAAATGTACCAGTTTCGGCACCACTCAGTGTTAGTATTATAAAAGACACTGTGGCAGACGCAATCCACCTCACTTACCCCATAATCAATTCAGGGACACTCAGGTAAATGGTCTAAAACCACACATATGGATTGCCAACGTTACATTTTCACCAAGACTAGACAGTGTTACCTCTTTTCAGCAGTAATTCCAAATGACAACACTTTAAAAAGAACTACTATAGGTGATGCAGCTTTAGTTGAATATTTTCTTTCAAACTTTGGACAACACTGATGTTGATGGTTCTTTCATTTTTCTAGCATAGCAACAAGGCACCTTTAAAAACAAATGCTTCAGTGATCAACATCATCAATGTGAGAAATAGTGGGTATTTGTTTCATGACAAAGTATTTAATTTCTTTTCCTACTTCGTTGAAGCATGAATACAATTGATACGGCTTAATATTTAATAAACTCATAGAACTTGGTTGAAGTGAGGGAAAGATAGTAGTCTTGGTTAAATTCATAAAACACTGACTTCAATAAGGAGAAATTACATGTCTACTTTTTCTTCACAACTCAGAATGTGCATAATACATTTTGTGATTTGAGATTTATAAAACCATGCGGCGCACGCTTGTGCTCAATATTTCCTTTATAAATACCCACCTGCAGTGAAGTGTGCGTACATGATCTCCACCCCGTGTCTTCCCACTTCTCCCAGTTTCATCCCACAATCTACCATAAATGGTCAATGCTAAATAGCTCCTGAATATGGTAAAACTATAAAAAAAAACTATTAACTATTAAAAAAAAATCGTAAAACAACAATCAATGCTGCTGGTATGACTATGAGTATTTCTCTATCAGTTAAAGCAGAGAGACCTGAGAGACATGTGTGTCTCAAAATAATAGGCTCCGCCTCCTGAGGTGAAGTGGTGCATCGCTGCAGACGCGCCTCCAGGAGGAGGTTGGATGTGTGGAGCTGTAGTGTGTTAAAGCTGGGGTATATGATTTCTGATTGGTCAAAGTTAACATGAGCTGACTTATGTAGAAGGCTGCTTGAAAGACATGCTCTGCCTGCCCTGACGGTGAAACTTTAAAATACATCGCGAGTCAGATTTTTTCGGACCTTAGTATACTCTGTTAGCCTGGCGCTACCAGACCATCGTACTTCATTTCATTTGTACAGGTTGTCCAGGTCTGGAAGTGCTGTAATTGGCAAACGTTCACTCACTTGGAGGTGGGTGTCTGTTGAAGTTTAAAACTATTGGATCTGCTCAGTGCCACTCTGGATTAGCCAACCAATCGCATAACGTTTGGTCGTGAGCCGGCTTTTGACGGTGCGTTCAGGGAACTCGGAAATTTCCGACTTCACTACATATTGTAGTCCATGGATCTACCGGTACCTGGCAACGGTAACTTGCTAGAGCCTAACGTTTAGTTATTTGGACAAGAAAGGTTGTAGGCGTCCATACTTTCCGAGCAGATGCACTAGAACACAGACAGGTCGGAACTCGGAACTACCAAGTCGGAAATTTCCGAGTTCCGAGGGTAAAGGAACGCAGCATTCAACTGAAACTGGAGCGCGACTTCGACGTCATCGTTCTCAGCCACTTCCTCTGTTCGCTAATTGGATACTCAGAAATTTGTTCGGAAAAATCTCACTAATACGCCCCATCACCAGACTGACTACTGAAGGGAAAATGAAATTTGGGCGGAAGTAGGTAGGCGGGCGGAGCCAGGCTAATACTCTGTGACAGAGGAGGACAAAATGCCCAAAGGCAGCAGCAAAAAAAATGGTAACCTGCAGTTGCTGTCGAGTTTTGCCCGAAAGCTAACGCACAAGCTAATGAAGCCGCGAGTGGTAGTCGGCTCGTTTGTTCTCGCACTTTTTGGACCGCGACGGGGAGACTGGAGCGGACTGAATCACCCAAATCCATTTTCTGGCGACGGTCGGTACTCGTCTCGATGTGTCTTCGCCTTTAGAGAGTCTCCCCACTGCATTTCATCACAGCTAAGTTGCCCTCAGAAGTAAACACACATCCAGTTGTCTCACATTTACAATAGACCTGGAGGAGGGTCGCGCAGGTTCACAGAGTCAATCCCTATCTTCTTTTACATGCAGGGATCTGGTTCAATCCTAAACTTCGTTTTGACAAAGAACCCTTCTTTTGGAAACTGTGGTATCGAAAAGGAGTCAAGGTTCTAGGTGATCTGTATGAAGGGGGAATAATTAGATCATTTGAAAATTGAAAAAGACAATTTGATATCCCACAAAATCAGTTCTGGTGTTACTTGCAGCTGAGACATCTGCTGATACAGACCTTCGGTTCGGCCTCTGTGGCTCCCCTAGTTTGGACATCTGGCATCGCATATTAAATATCTTTGGGAAGGGTCATGAGGCAGCAGCATATTATTCCATACTGCTTCTTAACTCTGAGGACGATTTGTCAGAACTCAGATTGACATGGGAAGCTGATCTTAATATTGCCTTCTCAGAGGAGAACTGGAGTCTGATCCTCAAAAAGGATGTTGAGAGAACTTAAAACAAGACTAATTCAATTTAAGACATTGCATAAAGTCTATTGGACCCCGTCCAGGCTACACAGAGCAGGGTTGAGGGACGATGCAGGGTGTTGGAGGTGTATTGTCAATAATGGTACCCTGGTTCATATGCTATGGGGATAATAATAATAATAATACATTTTATTTAAAGGCGCCTTTCACGACTCTCAAGGACACCGTACAATGAGATAAATACAGTACAATCAATTGCATTAAAAACAGTTCAAATAAAGTGGATGAATGTGATATGGTGAAATGGGAAGGGAAGAGCAGGAGGGGTACGCAAATTTGAAAAGGTGAGTTTTGAGTTTAGATTTGAACAGGGAAATGGAGTCAGTGTAGCGGATGTCAGGAGGTAGTGCATTCCAGAGCAGGGGAGCAGAGCGGCTGAAGGCTCTGCTCCCTATCGTGGTGAGATGGGCAGAGGGGACAGTGAGGTGAACAGAGGAGGAGGAGCGGAGTGCACGGGAGGGAGTGGCAATTTGAATGAGATCTGTTAGGTATGTGGGTGCATGGTTTTGAAGGTATAAAAACCATTACTGGCCATGATATCCCTTTCACCCCAAGTTTGTATATCTTGGGAGATCCCATGGTATTACAGGATTTAACTCCATCTAATGCTGAATGGGTGCAAACAGCACTTATGCTTGGACTAAAACGTCTTATTATAACAAATTGGAAAGCTTCCACTCTAACTGCACCGTCCCTGTGGTTTCTCCAATTGTGGAAATTAGCTGCACTGGAAAGGTTGTCATTCAGGCTGATTAATAGGGTGGACAATACCATCAGAAGTGGGAGCTCTATCATGTCTACATGGAAGATAGGAGCTGATTAGAGTGGCATAGTGTTTTTTTTTTTTTTTTTGCTGCTCTTCTTGTGCTAGCCATGTCATTCTTTGGGTGCATGACCAGCAAATACAATGCGATTGAACAAGGAACAAGCCAAATCCTTTTTGTTCCCTCAATGTATTTACTGGGATGCTGTGCCGGGGGTGAAAGGTTGAAGGAGCAGCCATATTGCTTACTCTCCAGCACATCCACTAGAAATCCAGGTCAAGACAGTTATTTAATCTCTCTGCTGCCAGGTCGTCCCTTGCCTGCAACCCCCAGCCACAGCAGCCTTTGCTTCTCCCTAAGAACAACTCTCATCCCCCAGACATGCCACTGTAACAGGCTGGCCCACATACGTAGATAGGCAGCTAGACAAACACTCCTCTGCTGCTGCTTACTGTACTCAAATATTGATGTACATGTAGCAGGTAGGCTGGAGGAGCATGTCACTATTTCTACCATAGTGCAATAGGGCTGGAAGGAGCATGCCACTTTCATTTTGTGATGGTTGGGGGAAAATAGCAAAAATGTCATGGTGGCAAAACATAAGCCATTGTATATGTGCAGAGCAGGGTTAAATACCGTGGAAGAGCCAGGGAAGGAGACAACGTGCAAGTTAACTTCTTATGCTAGAAATAATATAAATAAGTTTAAAGAGGACCTATGATACTTTTCGACTTTTATGGCCTATAAACGTTGTTATAATGATTTATAGTCATGTTTAACCATACTAGAGTATCAAATAATTCCGTACATGCATTTCGACGTATTCCCTGCTGACCGTCTGGGGTGGCTATGCAGAGCACTAAACACTATGGCAGCCGGTCGAGAAACAACTTGTTCAAATTTCCGGGTAGTTTTTCGTCACGATCGTTTAGTTTCTGTCATGTTTCATGTATGGTAATGCTGCTCAGGCAAGCTCCGGCTGCATGCCCCCACCTTCCTGAAAATCTCCCGCTGCTGGAAGGAAGGTAACCAATCACAACGGAGTGGGGTTTGCAGCAGGGGGGGGAGGGGCGGAGAAGCTCAAAGCAGTGAGTAGAGAGAGACTGCTGTGCTCGCTAGGGTAAGAGGAAGAGTGTCCCGAAAATCTACATAGTTTTTTGTGATGTGATTCGTGTCAGGTTGCTCTATAGCAGTTTTTAACAAGAAATTAAGACCGGAAAAGTAGTATAATAGGATCTCTTTAACTCTGAGGAAATAATTGAATTGGACCGAAGCCAGTCTTCTAACTGTCCAATTCACAACGGCTAGAAATAACGTCTTCTTTGTGAATAAAAACTATTGAAAATGTAATCCAGACTTCAGGCGTAAATAGCTCTGTTATATTTCTGGTGCAAGGTGATAGTAATGCTGTATGTTCAGTTAATATAATAATATAAACAGAATATTCCAAAGAATGGAGTGTTGCATATAGTGAAAATTTTGGAATACATTTCTTACCACTAGCTTTCTTCACCCATGTGTTTGTAAAGGTGTCTATTAACACATAAAAGTAGCCAACTGACGGATTGTTCCCCTTCCAGCCCACTGGTTCCATTGGTGGGTTTTCCATTGCTGCGTGATAGCTTCATTATAGCGGATACAGGATAATGTATGATGATGTCATGCTTTATTAAAACTGGTATTTTCCATGTGTTAAAAACTTGAAAAAGTGTGTATTGTGTGTAATTGTCCGGAATAATAATAATAAATAAATAATAAACTCATACTTGCAAAGTGCTATTTAATTTTAATTTTTTCGATTTTGTCAGAAGGTCCAATTAAAACTCCAGTTTCAAAGAATTATAATTTTCTGTCATTTATTTCATGGTTCGGCTTTATAGGGATGTATAGGATACAAAGAATAACAACTAGAATTTGAACAAGCAGATAGTACCGATATCTGGTCTGGCCCATGGACTTTATAAAGTATCCCAACTTTCAGCAGCTCTCCTTTCTTAGGGGAGTTGAATTTAAATGTTTTAAGATGTGTTAATAGACACCTTACAAACCCATTGGTGAAGAAAGCTAGTGGTAAGGAATGTATTCCCAGATTGTGTCATGACTCACTACATGGCAGCCTCTCCTTCTCCTCTGTGTGTTGTTTGTTTTCCCTTGTCTGTCTGTTCCTCCTGTTCTCCCCCTTGTCTGTTTCTGTGTTGCATGTGGGCGTGGCGGCACTCCTGGGCAGACTGCTCCAGGTGAGGATCGTTGGCTGATTAGACCCTCGCTACTTAAGCCTCTGGACTCCAGTCATTCGGCGCCGGATTGTACTACCTACCAGAGCGGTAATATTCCCGAGATCGAGATTCTTTGTTTGTTGTTTTCTTTCCACGTCTCCAGTTAGAGCTAGTTGTTTACTCTGCTCTCTTTTCCTTCCGTGCTAGTTGCCTCCACCGGTCACCTGTCCTATCGCCTGCCTGCAGTTTCCGGACTCTCACCAGCCCATGCTCGCTACATCCTGCCTGTCTGTTGCGGATCCCCAGGATTTAATAAACATTGTTCAAAACTGACTAACCTGAGTTAGTGTTCTGCTTTTGGGTCCAATCCCCAAGTTACCACAACAGATTTGCCAACAATCTGATAATATTCCCTGACTAATAGCAGAACAGTGTATAATCAAGAAACTGTACATGCATGCACTAATGATATCCCTATGAGCCATTAAACTATTCTCTACAAATGAGAATTAATTTTTTTCATGGAACACCAGTCACCAAAAAAGAGTACTCAACACACAACCCACACAAAACAAAGTACACACACACACACACACACACACACACACACAGTAAAGATTGTACTAAACCTCAGTCTGATGTGTCATCGTTTAGCTGCATGAAATGTCTTCACAACAGACATGAGGATTATTCTGAAATCACAGCCAGCTAAAGCTCCATCATGTTACACAGCAGAGTACAGACTGTACGGCTGGCACTAACGCATTAAGGATCTGGAGGACTGACAAATAAAACTCCATATTAATGTGCAGCTGTGATTCACAACCTTAAAACATATGGAGAGATTGACTTTTAGGAACATCTTTACTGCATCAAACACTCTATACCATGGCTCTATTACATGCCCTTGCAAATTACTCCCTAAGTTAACAATTTAGCTACACTTGTGGAGTTCCTGTGAAGGCAGGTGTGTTCACATTCCATGTTTATCAGTCAAACAAACCAGTTGGGAAAGTTCCTCCCTTTGTATTGCTGATTACCACGTTGGGCTAGCTAAACTTGGGAAAAGTAGTGAACTATGCTACCAGTTACTATGGTAGCAGATAACATATATTTGATGAGGCCCACTCTGTACTAGTAGCTTTATCTACATACATTTCAATCAAATAATTTTCACCACCCTAACCTGACTAATACACCATTCCCACTGACCACATGACCTGGCTTGACCCGCGTCGATCTGGTTTTATGTACAATGGGAAGGGTTACACCCTGCATTTAGATCCGGGTCAATTGACCCTGCAGTACACAAGTGTGTCACACATTGGCTCTGCTTTCAGTGGGACAGAAGCACCGGATGACAAACTAATTACCGACGTATCGCCATGTGTTTAGTGACAAGCCTTTTTAAAGATAATGTTTTGGCACTTTTATGCTTTATTGGACAGTTTGGAGAGACAGAGGTGAAATGTGGCAGATAGGGGAATGACATGCAGAGAACGACCACAAGCCGGGTTCAAACCTCTGGACGCTGCTTCTGAGGACTGAGCCTCTATTGCCTCGTTTCCACCGAGTAGACGCGGGTCGGATCAGAGCGTTTCGGTCTGGGTAGTTTGGCTTTTCATTTGCCAAAAGTTAGGTAGGGTATGGTTTAAGTGACCACCTAAACCGCTCCTAATTTCGGTACTCCTCCGTTGGGGTACCAGCCGCCTGAAAGGGTGCAGAAAAGGCGGCGCTACACATGCCGTCCGTTTATTGATCGAAAGAATAATTTCCGCCGTGTGTAGTCACCTCGGCTAGAGTGAAGAGAGTAGGGATGAGCCCGAATCCGAATATGTATTCGGATAAGCACGGATAATGAGTTAGATACGGATACAGATAATTTCCGAATAGTCCCGTTATTATTCGGGGATTTTTTTTTTTTATATTATGCGCTTAATTGACGCAGCGCGTTCCGCCTCAATGACACAACAGGTAGAATGACACTAACAGCTGTTCTGCGGTGGACACGAGAGGACCGGGCGCGTCCCGTGACCCGCGGTCTCTCTCTTTTTATACACTGATAAACGCAGCGTGTTCACCCTTTCCCTCGAATAGAGGGTTCTACCGATCGCATTCGCTGCCGTTTTTATGTGAGTTTCCTCGTAACCCGCCTGCCGTGGGGAGAAGAGACGAACCGATGGAATATGCTGCACCCCGGTCACCGTCAGCTCTTCCCCGATGTATTTACATTCACTAGGCCTACTGCTTAAACTCTTTCAAACACCACAACGTTTCCATCAAACTGATGCTTAGGACCTGTTCTTTTTCAGCTGTCAATCAGTGCGTAGACGCCTAGGCCTACTTCAGGACCTATACAATAAAATCGGAAACTGCAAACTTGACACATTGAAATCACATATGGCTTTGTGGAAAGGCTAAGATATTATTTAGGGTTTATGAGATTGGCACGTTGATACATATTGTTCCTAAACCTTAGTTTAGTAAAACAAATGTAAAAAAAAGAGCGATAGGGAGAGATAGAGATAAAAAAAAAATCATGAAATACAGCTGTATTTTCCCCAGTTAAAGGGATACCTTAATTAAGTTAAAAGTAAAACACTGGCCCTCATTTACTAACAGTGAGTAGCCTATGCACAGATTTGGACTGTTATTTATCAATATTTCGTTCCCTGAATTTCTTCGTATTCTGAGAACAAAGAAGAGAGAGATGAAAAGGTAGAAATATATCTGACTTTTTGACTTATATGTCAATATTAAATCAATTTGATGCTTTGAAGGGACAGCAATTGCATTGACAATGAATATTAGTTTAGAAAATCTATTTAGGTGTGACTTCCTTTAATGTAGACTAATGTAAAAGAAACTTCCGGTATACGCCACGCCCACTTCTGGTTGTGTATCCGGATACAGATACAGATACAGATAATTTTGTTGGTTGAACAGATACAGATACAGATACAGATAATGACGTCTCCGCACACCCCTAGAAGAGAGTCTTGTGTTTTGGCGAAAATGTGAGCGCAGCACTGTTTATTGTGTGGTGTTTTTCCTCGTCATTAAATTAATCAGTTGGCTACACTGTGTCCCACTGCTACGATGTCGCGTAGCTGCCGCAGCCAGCGCTGTTCGCTCACTGTCTCTATCAGTTGCACCGAGCCGTCTCTGTGCTCACAACAACATGGGGGGAATAAATAAAGAAGCGGCTGGTTTGACCAAGCAAAAACGAGAGACCGCTGGCTTGACCACAGTTGTTCCACAGCCCGATAGTTTGACCCATATTCTGGCGCCGGCTATCGCAGTCCAGCCTAAACCCCGCCCTAACAGTAAGGGTAGGGTCGGCGGTGTAAACACCACAGAGATTCTTAAAAGTGAGCTGCCTCCGCTCCGACCCGACCTGCTCTACTTGGTGGAAACGAGGCATATGGGTAGGCGCTCTAACCACTACACCACAAGCACCCCACCTCCCCCTTTACAAGCCTTTGTATTAATTCATTAATAACTGCTCCACCTTCAGATCAGACAGACCGGGGTCATCCCTATGTTACCACAGCCCGTTGGTCCCACAGTCCCATGTTCCTGAAATTGGAGATTAGGTTCAGGCATCACAGCTGGGTGGTTAGGGTGAGACCTGGGACACACACCCTGCGTCTACTGCACATCTGTGTCTGTCTTTGTTTTCCAGTGACCGTGTTAACACACTACAGCTCCACACATCCAACCTCCAACGCCCTGCTGACGCTGGTTGGAGGCGAGTCTGCAGCGACGCTCCACATCACCTCAGGAGGCTCGCCTATATTTTTCAAAGACGCGCGTCTCACTTGGGTCTCTCTGCTTTAACTGATGGAGAAATACTCTGTTGACAGACATATTGACTATATATAAATAGATTACTAATGTGGGAACATAAGGCCGTCGGAACATAGAATTGCTCCCGAAAGACCACTGTTTATGGCACAACAACTAAAAACTAAAGCCCTCCTATATGTCTGTCTTCACTGGGATTTGCTGGCTGTGGGAAAGTGAACAATCATCTATTTTTAGCAGGTCGACCCGTGTCAAATACCTCCCTCGACCCGCTCATTGTGGTGGGAAAAGGGTACAGGTTACTAGCTGGTGTTGCATTGAAATAAGGAAGGAAGCACACGTTGTTTCACTTTAAGGCATTTTTGTCTAAAGGTACGCAGTGACTCCCTCTCCCTCCTCAGCCGCTTCTATCTGTCCATCAAGTCAATTCAAGTGTGTGTGTGTTCCCCTGCAGCACAGCTGGGAGCTAATGTCACTGACAGACGGAAGCGCTTCTGTCGACTACACAGGCACATCCATGTCTGGCTTTGGCGTCACTGTCTGTGTGTGTGAGTGAGAGAGAGAGAGAGAGAGAGAGAGAGAGAGAGAGAGAGAGAGAGAGAGAGAGAGAAGAGAGAGAGAGAGAGAGAGAGAATGGAATTTCCTCCTGGGGATTAATAAAGTATTTCTTCCTCTTCTTCTTACTCATCCTTAGCCTTTTGATTCATAAATGCTTAGGAGAAAGTAGCGTGTGTAGAATCTACGGCACCGTTTGATCTATAAAATAGCTAAGCCACTGAAAAGCTGTTAAAGGTAACAGCAAATGCTACAACCACGCTATAAATGTAGTTACATTAGTAAAAAAACATTTGTAGTGCAGCTGCTGCTCAACATTGCTAATCATAGCCTTTATTGTGATCTGTTATTAGTGGAATATTTGTATTTGTTTTTTTAATATATATATAGTAGGGCTGTCAAATTAACGCGTTGATTTCGATTAATTAATCACAGAAAAATTAACGCGATTAAAAAAATGTACGCAGATTAATCGCACTTCTATAATGCCCTTTGACCCGGTGCAAAAGTGGTGCGCAGCTGCACCGAGCTGCACCTGTAGCTTGCATACACGGCCTGCACGGGTGAAAGGGAGAAAAGTAAAGAGAGAAACAGGGGAAAGGGCGGGGCCGAGGGCTCTATGGACGGTTTATGGGATGCTTCGGGCAAATAAGCATGAAGGTAGGAAGACATCTTACTTTATTCTCCGCAGTGCCTGTGCATTATTGATTTAGTGGGTGCAACAATGTAGGTTCAAAAGTATCTCTCAATCTTCCTCCGTGTGTCTCAATTTTGTTTGTTAGCTGTCTCGTCTCCCGCGTAAACGGACACTCGCCCCGTGTGTGTGTGTGTGTTAATATTTTTGCCTATGAGTACGACGATGGTGAATGAATCGGCATAGGCATCAGTGGCAGTGCAGCGCTGTCTGTTGTGGAGACAGAGGTTACGAGAGACGGAGAGCGCAAGAGCGAGAGAGAGAGAAAGAGAGAGAGAGAGAAACAAACTGTAGAAGGCTATACAGCTGTTTATAAACAGGTATAAAATTGTCATAAAAGTACGCGATTAATTTAGATTAATTAATCACAGAGCCTGTAATTAACTAGATAAAAAAATTGAATCTAACTAATCTGAAGTGCAACCTGACATTCAGATGAAAAACAGCTCTCAAACAAACAACAGAGATGTGTGTTGCCGTGGGTTGTTGCTTGAGGTGAGACATGAACCAGTGAGTGCAGTGAAGACTGACAGATCCATGAGACGGAGGGCTTATCAGAGGCCAACATGTCTTGTGTCCTCACTTGTTTTTAGTAAACTGTCACGTTATAGAGTGTTAGTAGCAGTAATGTGTGCCTGCATGTATTCAGTTGGCCATCACATTTCCTTGCCAGATGATGTTGACCCATATGTTGTTGCAAGAACCCTTAGCATTGGAACCCCCTGAACCCTTGTTTCTTGCTTGATTCGTCTTCCAACAGGTGCATTTCCCCACGAAACACACTACGTTTACTGGCATGTTTTGCTTACTGTCCAGACTGCAAAGATTTTAACAAGTGACTCGATCAACAACAACCTATCTATTAACTGATAGACAAATGTATTCAATGCACTGATGGAAGTATAGCCGCAAGCAAAGGGAGTCCTTATACACTTGCAGTCTAAAAATACAAGCTGAGCTGTGCTGTGGTGCTGATGAGCTCTGATAGATCATCCATGAGTCAGCCTGTGACACGTTGTTCAGGAACCCTGAGAAGACCTCCGCAGTATCACTGCCTTCCCCCACAAGCAGCTCCACAGCCAGGCCGCCAAACAGCATGGGAAAGATTGGAATTGCTCACACTGTGAATTTCAATCAGCCACCTCTGTTGTGTGTTTCTCCTGCCTGCGTGGTGTTTGGTATTCCTCTGAAGGAGAGCAGAGGAGTCTGGGAGCATCTTGCTGCACAGGTAGGTGTGAACCACCGAGGGGGGCTGTCCTGTGTATGCAAACATACAGTGCTGCTTGAAAGTTTGTGAACCCCTTGAGCCTTTTGGAATTTTATTTATTTTAACCATTATTAATTCATTTTTATCAATGCCAGTATTTTTTATATGAAATAACAGATGTTTGTTTATCAATTCAACATTTTTCTTTTGAAGAAATCAATTGTTAAAAACGATAAAACAAATTATTTGACAACTGTTGTATGTGCAAAAGTTTGTGAACCCTGAGCTGCATTGCTTAAATCGAGCAAGGTAAACACAATCAGGTGGGCCAAATTGATTGATGAAATAGACCAATGTAATGAGAGATCTTTAGGGAAGAAATTGGGCGGCACTAGATAAAACCAGGTCTATTTAGGCCCACCAAACTGAACCCATACAGGTCAGACATGCTCAAAGTCGAAAAAATCTCAGAGGATCTCAGGAAGAGAGTTTTGATGTTGCACATTTGTCTGGGGACAGCTATAAATTCATATAAAAACGTTTGAGCTCCATCGGTCCACCGTGAGGCAAATCATCTACAAATGGAGAGCTTTAAGAGTGACCTAACATCTGCCTAGAAGTGGACCTCCTTCAAAAATATCCTCAAGCGCCACAAGAAAAGGGATTTTTCAGGTAAAAGCCAACCCAAACATTACATCAGGGGCCTCATTTATAACGGTGTGCGTAGAAACCATCCTAAAACATTGCGTCCGCACAAAGCCAGAAATGTGCTGCGCAAAAAAAAATTCAGATTTATAAAACTGTGCGGCGCACAGTTGCACGCAATCTTCGCTTTATAAATACCCACCTGCGGTGAATTGTGTGCAGACGATCTCCTCCCACTTCACCTCCCAATTTCATCCCACAATCTACCATACATGGCGAATGCTAAATAGCTCCTGAATATGATGACGCTCTTAATAAGCACTGAATTTTGACTGACATGAGGAAAGAAGGGAGGTAACCGGCTGCAAAGAAAGCGACTAGGAAGGAATAAAGCCCGTGACGTGCATGTGCTGCAGTAACTGTCACACACACACACGCGCGCGCTTATCACATATCATGATTGGCACAGTCGTTATAGTCTTTGTAAAGCAGTTTCGCCCAACTTTGTGTTGTATGCAATATCACGTATTAGCGTACCTGTAGTAGGCCTATATGTAGCTTATATAACATATGTTGTGACAAGTGAAATAATGCCTATAGTCTATTCGAGAGAATTTTTTATCTCCCGTGAGATCCACACATTTCCAACAACGTCAGATTATAGTTTAATCTTCCAGGGTGAATTGTTATGGGAAAGAGATGCGTGTAATGATTTGCTAAATTCCTAACATGATTTTATCTAACGAAATATACAGTTTTAATTCATATCTGTTGGGCTTAACTTTGTACAAAACTACTTTTTACACACCTCTTAAAATTTGCTCTCCCGCTGGCCACTCACGGAAACACCTCCCGACGTAGGCTATAGGATATTATTATAAAGTAGCGCTATAATATTCAACGTATAAAATATAACCAAAACATGTAGACCTAGGCTACTTGATAACTAATTCAACCTACATCACAACTGCATGCCATAGACTACAGTAGCCATATATTCGCAACTATAGGTAAGCTTATACATTTTATTGACTAAATATATTGGGTGCCAAACATCATTTGTCTGTGTTTTTCTGATGACAGAGCTTTATTTCGTGGTGTTGCCATTGAGTGTCGCTGATTCCCCGAGTCAGGAAAACCTTGCGGTAGCTCTACGCATGGTCGAAGGTTGGCGTAGGAATACGCACACTTCTCCGCAAATAATGTCTTTATAAATACCAACGTTTGCCACCGCACATTTTCCCGCAAATTTCTTCCCGTCTACGCAAGGTTTTCGTGCGCCGCAAGCTTTATAAATGAGGCCCCTGGAGATTTGCAGACCATTTGCCACCACCATTCTTCACTTGGGAGAAGGTTCTCTTGGTGGTAGGCAGAGTTGCGTTTCTGCCCAAACAAGGCGGTTTTGGTTGTGAGTCATGACCAAACAGTTCAATTTTGGACTAATCTGTCCACAGAAAAGACTTCAGGTAACTCCAGGTGCTCTCTGGCAAAGTTGTGACAAGCAGTTTTTTTAAGATATTTTTTTGGCATTTTTATGCTTTATTGACAGTGCAGAGAGACAGAGGTGAAATGGGGCAGAGAGGGGAGTGTCATGCAGAGAACGACCGCGGGTGGGAATCGAACCCGGGTCTGCTGCTTGGCCCGGCCCGGGAGGGGGACGCCTTACCAACTGAGCTAAAGGCGCCCCCAGTTTTGTTCTTTATTTGAGAGCAGAGGCTTCTTCAGCAACCCTCCCTTGAAAGCCATGTTGACTGAGTTTTCTTCTTATTGTGGAACCATGCACATCTGTCCCAGATGCTGCAAGAGAGGTCTGCAAATCACTACATGTAATGTTTGGGTTGGCTTTTAACTGAAAAGTAACTTTTCTTGTGGTGCTTATGGATATTTTGAAGGAAGTCTACTTCTAGGCAGATCTAGGCAGTTCAGTCACTTTTAAAGGTCACATATTATGCTAAATGCACTTTTTAAATGTGTTCTAACATATCCATGGGTCCACGGTGTGCCTAGAGACTGCCAAAATATTTAAAAAAATAACAATCTCTCCTTTGCTCACTCTCCCCCTTTCTGAAACCCCCACCCCTCCCCCCCAATATACTCCAGTCAGAATTCTCCTCGTTTCTGACCTCACAAACTGGAAAGCCAGAAGCTTCCACTGTGCAGCCCACACCCCTATTTCTTATTGGTCCACAGCCCTGACAGACAGAGGGCGAGGCGGAGCTCAAAGATTGTATATTTACGAGGGGAGCTGCAGCTCTTTTTAAAAAATAGGCCATTGTGAGATTAGCTGAACATCAGCATAGTACAATAAATTATCTGAAAGTTTTTTTCAGCAAACAATTAAAGAAAAACGTATTAGGGACCACTAAGACCATATAATATGGTGTATAATAGAGCCGAAAAGTGTATAATATGGGAGCTTTAAAGCTCTCCATTTTTAGATGATTTTCCTCACGGTGGACCAATGGAGCTCAAACTTTTTTTAAATTAATTTATAGCTGTCCCAGACAAATGTGCAGCATCACAACTCTATTCCTGAGATCCTCTGAGATTTCTTTCCCTTTTAGCATGTCTGACCTGTATGGGTTCACTTTGGTGAGCCTAAATTGACCTGGTTTGATCTCTGTTTTATCTAGTGTCGCCCAATGTCTTCTCTAAATATCTCTCACTACATTGGTCCATTTTATCACTCAATTTTGCCCATCTGATTGTGTTTACCAGCTCGATATGAGCAATGCAGCTCAGGGTTCACAAACCTTTGCACATACAACAGTTGTCAAATAATTTGTTTGATCTGTTTTAACAATTGATTTCTGGAAAAGAAAAATGTTGAATTGATAAACAAACATCGGTTATTTCATATAAAAATACTGGTATTGATAAAAATTAATTAATGATGAATGAATGAATGAATGAACACTTTATTCCGGACTCAACGTTCCATATAAAAAGACAATACAAATACATGACAACTCAAATTAAAATACATACAAGCATCGATTCCAATGTTTCCACAACCCAGAGGAGAACCTTGTATCACTCTGTTTAGTGTCAGTGAGTGCAGTTATTACTTTGTTTTCTGACTCTAGGAGTCGACACATAAATTTATACATTAAATTCCTCAACACAGCATGAAAGGTGGGGACATTACTAGTCACAAACAAAGAGCTAGCACTTGTCCATCTAGGAAGCTTAAGGAGGATCCTAAACGCATCGTTATACGCTACCTGTAACTTTTTCAGTTTTGCTGTTCTATATTTACACCGGAGGTGAGCTGTGTAAAATGAAGTACAGTAGGCTCTGAAGAGACTAACTTTAACATCATCCGTGCACATATGAAATTTGCGTGCCAACATATTGGCCTGAGCATAAAGCTTACAGCACTGGCGCTGGACATCATCATCACATAGATCATCAGTGATGATGTGACCTAAATACCGTACCTTCCTAACCACCTCTAGAGGTGCAACCGTGGCTCAGGTGGTTAAGCGGGTTGGCCAATGATCCAAGGGTTGGCGGTTCGATCCCCGCTCTGCCACCAGTGTCATGGTTGTTGTGTCCTTGGGCAAGACACTTCACCCACCTTGCCTTGTGTGAATGTGTATGACTGCTGTATGTTTGAGGTGGTGGTCGGAGGGGCCGTAGGCGCTGAATGGCAGCCACGCTTCCGTCAGTCTGCCCCAGGGCAGCTGTGGCTACTATGGTAGTTTACCACTACCAGTATGACTGTGTGTGAATGAATGGAACCTGGAACCCTGTAAAGCTTCTTTGAGTGCCTTGAAGAGCGCTATAAAAATACAATCCATTATTATTAGAGTACGGTCAGACAGCAAAAATGAAGGAAACGTTTGCTTTTGATCCTCCTTAGTTTTAGCAATCATAATAACACTCATCTTAGGATTGAACTTGATGTCATATTGAACTCCGTAGCTAGAGCACACTTTAAGCAGTTGCTGTAGCCCAGCACTATATGGAGACATGATGACCAAATCATCAGCGTAAATGAGGTGGTTGATAAGACTGTCTCCCACCATACAACCAGTCTTACATCCGTTAAGCTTCTTAGAAAGATCATCCATATACACATTGAAGAAGACAGGTGACAAGATGCCAACCTGTCTCACCCCATTGGTGACTTGAAAAGGTGCAGATAAACTACTGCCCCATCTAATTTTCATGGTTTGGTGTGTGTACCAGAACTGCAAAATCCTTATCAGGTAAGGTGGAACTCCTCGCTCTTGTAGTTTGGCAAACATCTTACCATGGTTAATCCTATCAAAGGCTTTTGATGCATCTAAGAAGCACATAAACATGGTAGAGTTCTGTCGTCTGTATTTACTTATGACTTCTTTAAGTGCATATATACTAGGGATGAGCCCGAATCCGAATATGTATTCGGATAAGCACGTTTAATGAGTTAGATACGGATACAGATAATTTTCGAATAGTCCCGTTATTATTCTGGGATTTTTTTATTTTATATTATGCGCTTAATTGACGCAGCGCGTTCCGCCTCAATGACACAACAGGTAGAATGACACTAACAGCTGTTCTGTGGTGGACACGAGAGGACCGGGCGCGTCCCGTGACCCGCGGTCTCTCTCTTTTTACCCACTGATAAACGCAGCGCGTTCGCCCTTTCCCTTGAATAGAGGGTTCTACCGATCGCATTCGCTGCCGTTTTTATGTGAGTTTCCTCGTAACCCGCTGCCGTGGCGGAGAAGAGACGAACCGATGGAATATGCTGCACCCCGAGTCATGTCAGCCCTTCCCCGATGTATTTACATTCACTAGGCCTACTGCTTAAACTCTTTCAAACACCACAACGTTTCCATCAAACTGATGCTTAGGACCTGTTCTTTTTCAGCTGTCAATCAGTGCGTATACAAATAAATACAGCTGTATTTTCCCCAGTTAAAGGGAGACCTTAATTAAGTTAAAAGTAAAACACTGGCCCTCATTTACTAACAGTGAGTAGCCTATGCACAGATTTGGACTGTTATTCATCAATATTTTCGTTCCCTGAATTTCTTCGTATTCTGAGAACAAAGAAGAGAGAGATGAAAAGGTAGAAATATATCTGACTTTTTGACTTCTATTTCAAAATTACATCAATTTGATGCTTTGAAGGGACGACAATTGCATTGACAATGAATATTAGTTTAGAAAATCAATTTAGGTGTGACTTCCTTTAATGTAGACTAATGTAAAAGAAACTTCCGGTATACGCACGCTCACTTCTGGTTGTGTATCCGGATACAGATACAGATACAGATAATTTTGTTTGTTGAACAGATACAGATACAGATAATGACGACTCCGCACACCCCTAATATATACAATGATCTCTTCCAAGTTTACTTTTAAAACCAAACTGGTTGTCAGTGGTTTCCACATACTCACTAATCCTATCCAAAATAATTATTTCTAAAACTTTAGATAGTATGCTAGCCAGAGCAATTGGCCTGTAGTTATCTATGCTGGAGATTTTCCCAGTTTTGACTTTAATCACTGGCACTAACAATACGAGTCAGGTAGTATGCCATGCATCAACAAACCAGTAAAACACATAGCAAGCAAGACAGGTATTCTACCACAAGCATGTTTTAGATGTTCTGCTGTTATCTGGTCAAGACCACATGCTTTGTTCATAGACAGCTTCTCAATGGCATAGCACACCTCATCAGGTCTGATAATCACCACATAAAACCTTTCCAGCATTAAATTCCTCACTCTTAACACAGTTAAAAATATAATGTTTTCTCCAAAGCTCTGCAATATTTTCAGGTCCAGTGATTCCAGCAATACTAGACGGCAAGGGCACCTTACTGTTATTAATAACCTTTACTTCTTTCCAGAAATCATTGGAATTATTCTGCTGAAGCTTTTTAGCCATGAAGTTAGCCCTCATAGCCTGCTCGTTTCTTTTAATAAAGCGTACAGCATATTTGAATCTTGCATTAGCCTGTTTCTTGTGCTCACACTCAGGACCATGCCTAGCTCTCCCTGATAACACCCATGTTTTAAAAGCTTCTTTGGCCACTGCATGGAGTTCATACACATATTCATTCCATCCTGGTCTGACATTATGTTGTTCACCACTTTTATTGCAGAAAAGCTTACCACTACTAATAAGACAGTGTGGCGTGTAAAGACGGGAGTCGGAGGCGGAGTGTCAAAAGACGAGCTAATACACTTGTCGAGTAACAACAACGGAGCAGACAGTAAACTCCTGATAGTCTCAAAACGCCAACAAGACAAAACAGGAAATTCCCCAGTCATAACAGTCCCCCCGGAACTTCAGTTCCATAGGTGAATTATGTAAATGCACTACACAAGCCCCCCCAGAATTCACCCATAGTCAAAGTCCCCGCGCCGGAAAGGCACGATGGCCTGGCCGCGACTAGAACGAGTGGCAGGGGCCGAAGAGGGGAGGGGCGTGGTGGGTGCGGCAGGACCAAGCCCAGGACTGGGCGGCAACGGCACCGACAAGGCGGCAGGGAGCCCAGCGGGGCGTGGCAACGGGGGGCGTCCACGGCGCGGAGCCTGGGCCAACTCCAACGGTCTGGAAATGTCCACGTGGGCAGGCTTGATCCTGTCGACAGAGACAGTCTCGGGCCTACCACCGACGTCCACGACCAGGCTCTTATCCCCGTGTCGCAAGACCCTAAACGGCCCGTCATAGGGGGGGCGCAAAGGTCCACGGTGGGCGTCGTGGCGGATGAACACAAACTCCGCCGTGTGCAGATTGGGTGGCACCAGGGAAACGGGGGTGCAGTGCTGCGAAGTGGGGACGGGTGCGAACTGCTTGGCGACCTCCAGCAGAGAGGACCGCTGCCTGGCCGCCGACCAGGGTGTTGTGGCGTTCGGAATGAAATCCCCTGGAACTCGCAGCACCTGACCGTAGACTAACTCGGCAGACGAGGACTGCAGGTCCTCCTTAGGCGCCGTCCGGAGCCCCAGCATCACCCAGGGAAGTTTGTCCAACCAGTTGCCGTCCGTCAAACTGGCACGCAAGGCCGCCTTCATGGAGCGATGGAACCGCTCGCACAAACCATTAGCCTGAGGATGGTATGCGGTAGTGCGATGCAGTTTAACCCCCAGATCCCTGGCAACCACATTCCAGATCTCCGAGGTAAACTGTGTACCCCGGTCGGAGGAGAGGTCCGAAGGTGTCCCAAAGCGCGCGACCCACGTGCCGATAAACGCACGGGCCACATCGGAAGACGATGTCGAGGTGAGTGGCACAGCTTCAGGCCAACGCGTCGTCCTGTCCACCATCGTGAGGAGGTGGGTGAAACCATGCGAAGGGGGGAGTGGCCCCACCAGGTCGATGTTGACATGGTCGAACCTCCTACCGGGGACGACGAATGGCTCCAACGGGGCCTTGGTGGGCGGTGCACTTTTGCACGCTGACAGGACACACACGAGTCGACCCAGGCTCGTACGTCCTTCTTCAGTCCTTTCCAGACGAACTTCTGAGAGACCAGCCTCACGGACGCCCTCCTACCGGGATGGGACAGGCCGTGTATTGCCTCGAAAACAGCCCGCTGCCAGCCGGCAGGGACCAGTGGCCTGGGCTGGCCGGTGGAGAGGTCACACCACAACCTGACCCCTGAGTCGCCGATCGCCACTTTTTCCAGGCACAGCCCGGTGTCCCAGTCTTTGAGGGACTGAAATCCTGAAATTTGGTACCTCCGTGCCCAGCAGGTTTAACATCATTTCCATATGTTCGGAGGGTTTGCTGTCCCCCAGGCCTTGAATGGCAAGAAGACGCCGGGCTCTTTCCGATCTTGACAGTTCAAAGATTTTGAGGAGGTAAGCCTTGAGCACTGCATATTTATTTTGGGCAGGAGGAGATGTAATAAAGCTTACTGCCCTGGCTGCAGTGGAGCTCCCCAGTGCTGAGACGACGTGGTAATAGCGTGTGGCATCATCTGTAATCCCACGGAGGGTGAACTGAGCCTCTGCCTGTGCGAACCACGTTGCTGCGGACGTCTCCCAGAACTCCGGCAGTTTGAGAACGATGGAAAGCGCCATGCTGTTGCGATCGATATTCAAATCAGTCTCGGAATCTTCAGCGGGACTTGACGTCGGGGTCACCAATGTGGCGTGTAAAGACGGGAGTCGGAGGCGGAGTGTCAAAAGACGGAGCTAACTGCTTTAATGACATTAATACACTTGTCGAGTAACAACAACGGAGCAGACAGTAAACTCCTGATAGTCTCAAAACGCCAACAAGACAAAACAGGAAATTCCCCCAGTCATAACAGTCCCCCCGGAACCCCGGAACTTCAGTTCCATAGGTGAATTATGTAAAAGCACTACAACAGTTCACAATCTTCTCATATATCATACACAGATCTTTCCCATAATTCTGGTCCTTACAGTTAATGTCATCACATAGGATAGCATCAGATGGGATATCAGCATTACTAAAAACATTTTCAGTCAATGACTTGTAATGCCAGAGGTCCTTTTCTGTCATCCTTGCCCAATTTAGTTTTCCTATTGGTTCATGGTTATCATAGCTGGACAACTCAGGTACATTCTTAACATTTAACACCAATGATACAGGTATGTGATCAGTTGTAGCCATCCCATACATGATCTCAATTTTATCCAAACAGTCATGAGCATCATCTGTACATACACAGTGATCCAGCCAGGATGTTGTATGTCATGCTTCACTTGTATATGTGTAGCTATCTACAGGCAAAAGTACTTTGCTGGAGAGAACCAGCTTGCTGTCATCACAAAACTGCACTAAGTGTTGGCCAAACAGGGATTTCTTGTCAGCGATATCAGCATTCATGATCACCCACTGGACATGCGGCAACCCTGGGTTTGCGCACCTCAAAGAAGCGCCTCACAAAAGTCCCTTCAGGCCACAGCTGCGGCTCATACATTTCACCCACCTCTTTGCATACGGCGGTTATTTTGAATGAGCTGAATCGGGTCTGTACAGTGTCTATCTTTTCACAAGTGACGTCACGGCCTAGTTTCTCTCTCAAGTAACTAGCCAGTGAGTGCGGCTCCAAGTCAGGCGAAAAGTGTGTAGCAAAAACACTCACCGACTTTGTTGTTATGGCTTGTATGCTTCCTCCAGCACCCGTTCCAACAATCCCGATTGTCTTCTTCTCTCTAGAGGGGTTCAGGCGGGGTTTGGATGGCATAGGAGGATTCCCTGGCTTCTCAATCACGTACAGGCGTTGTCTAATATCAGCTGTTACTGCACGGAGATCCTCGCAGTCACTTGTCTGCGTAAACATAGCCTGCTTCATTACTCCAACCTCCGCGCTAAGATGTTCAATTCTGCCAAGCAGGCAAGAAACATCCAGGCTATTGAAAGTCACTGGCGGGAGCTCGTCGAGGTGATGAGACACAAAACGAGGGACATTTTCACCAACCTCGTTAAGCAGTTTCAGACAGCTTTTGACATTGTTTGCGTCTTTTTGCGCCCCTTTGTGTGTCACATTGCGCTGATTGTTTGGGCAGAGTTCAAACAGCACTCTCTTGGAGTTCTCAATCCACTCGGTGCCGAAGTGGTTTACAACCATTAAAACAATTTCATCTTGACATATAGTTTTCATTTTGACAACAAGAAAGTTTAAGAGTTTGTCTTCCACAATAACTTTCCCATCCGAAACCGTGTATATATCAGGTTTTCTACCACGAGCAGCAGCTCTCCCTCCTTCCGCCGCCATGACAGATCTCAGGAAATAATGAAATAACAACGTGATCCTATTGTTTGTTTTTTGGAGCAGGGTTCAAATAAATACAATTCCAAAAGGTTCAAGGGGTTCACAAACTTTCAAGCAGCACTGTAGCTACAGAGCTTTGTAGAATAGAGCAGCACTACCAGGACGTTTTTCACGTAAACGCAAAAGTATTTTTACATTTCAGGCTGGTCGTTCACACAACAACAGTGTTTCGGGGGGCTGAAAACATAAATGTTTGAAACAAGGTTCCAGAGTGGGTAGAGGCCATAGGCGAAGATGGATTGTTTGTGTGCCAAAATTGTGGCAGCCACAGGTAAGTCAATTCAAGTCCCTGATCACCAACACTAAAAGTATAGCCATATGAACACACACACACACACACACACACACACACACAGCTGCAGCTTAAAGGCCTACTTCACCGGTTTGAATATGAAGGTGTATTGAATTCTGAGATCCTATGTAGTATAAATGTGCAAAAATGTTTTAAATCGGTTCATCCTAGCCTGAGAAAAGGCAGAAAGAGTGTTTTTTTTAACCCTATATTTCTCTTTCTCGTGACATCACAGAAAGAGAAATATAGGGTTAAAAAAAAACGTACTTTGTAAATATTACTGTGATGTCACAGTAAACGACATCACAGTAATATTTACAAAGTAAGTTTTTTTTAACCCTATATTTCTCTTTCTGTGATGTCACGAGAAAGAGAAATATAGGGTTAAAAAAAACACTCTTTCTGCCTTTTCTCAGGCTGGGATGAACCGATTTCAATTTTTTTCGCACATTTATACTACATAGGATCTCAGAATTCAATACACCTTCATATTCAAACCGGTGAAGTAGGCCTTTAAGCTTAGAAATCCATCTGACATTTCAATGTGCATCTCCAACAGACTATACACCCACGGTTGGTTGCCACTTACTCATAGCAGTATAAGAATGATGCATTAACGTGGGTTTGAGAGGCAAAGGGATGCCTGCTTGTTATGTAAGTGTGGAGGAGGGTGAGGGGGGAAGGCATAACCACACACTCATGACCTCTGTCTCAAAAGATGGCTGAGACATT
The DNA here is from genome assembly GCA_026122265.1 of Ammodytes dubius. Lineage (NCBI taxonomy): Eukaryota > Metazoa > Chordata > Actinopteri > Uranoscopiformes > Ammodytidae > Ammodytes > Ammodytes dubius. The sequence goes on along the minus strand of CM047509.1, from coordinate 2,518,421 downwards.
TATGCTTGATCCCACATTTGCCCAACCGAGCATGTGATTATTGATGATATATTTGCTATCTCAGAATTGTGTATACAACTGTAATGTTATCACACAGTACAGTAATGAACAGTTTTATGACTTTTAACAGCAGACTGAAAAAACATGGTCTTGTTGCATAAGGATTTGGTCTTAGAGAGGGTTTCAAAGTTTTAATGTCCAATGTGGGAGGGCTTGGTCACTCGCCTCAGGGTCTTGGAAGCATACAGGTCCAGAAGAGAGAGGAGACTGCTAGCTAATAATATTCTAAGTGAAGTGAATTTACGCTGCAGTCTGCCATTGTCTCTTTTTTATTAGAGAAAAAGCTTTTCTTGTCACAAATATGACTTTCTATGAACAGTGCAATAATCAATGCAGCTTGCATTTCAACACAATATGGAAGTATGTAAAAACTAAACCGATTCAGTTTTATTTTCTTTCTAATCTTGTAAATCATGTTTTTATAGGATTTCTATTCTATTATTTTCTATGTCATTTCAACACATTGTGCAAAAAGTATGGATTGGAATTCAGCTCTCATACAAACACGTTAACCGAAATAAAGCCAGTGCAGGTCATATTCAGGTCAGGGGTTGCTGCTCTCAGCCCTTTTGTCGCCACTTTTAACAACTCGCACGTGTTTGGTGTGCATGCGCAGTGGCGCAGGAAATACCATGAAATACTAGTGTTTACGAATCAAATTTGAAAATATATATATATATTTTTTAAAATTCCGATTATTAACTTATCTGAATAGATTCGGAATCGCGATGCATCAGAGAATCGATTATTTTTCCCACCCCTAGTACTTAGCTGCTTATATGTTGGTTATATGTGTAAAATTGTAAATTAATAAAGAAGGCATTTCTTCTTAGTATTATGGTGTGCTAGAGTATACTGTGTGTGCAAAGGAGTGAGCAGTCAAGTCGGATGCGCTTGTCCTCTAAGCGCGGCCCTGTGTCCTCTGGCGTGTTCCAGCCCAGAACATCAGTGAATGCTTAATGCTCTAACAAAGACAATGACACTCAGAGGGTGACGGCCATTAATCCACTTAGACTTTTGTCCGTGTGCATTTCCACGATTACGGTTGGGCAGGTCAAATTCTATTAAACATGAGATTTGAGTTGTTTTGCCTGAAGATGGGCAGGCAGATGGCAGGGTTATCATTCTAACCATGGGCACAGACAAGCTTGATCTGATTTCACAAAAACTCCAGTCTTGCCTCTATGTGTGATGATGTGCTGTGTGTCAGATTACTGCAGTGTGTGTAGTGTGTGATAGAGATCAGAGGGTACAATGTACAAATCTTCTAACCCCAACCTTGGCCCTCATTTCTAGCCTTAACCATCTTCTGTAAAACCTAAACCCAATGATTATTCGTGAAGCCTGTTGTGGATTGAAGCAAGCAGTCAGGAAGCTCTGCAGTAATGCAACGGAGACATGCAGATACTATTTGAGTATTGGGATTCATTCCTGACCTTGACAACACATATGTCAAGTTAAGCCAACAAATACGTCAAGTAGTTTAGATTTTCAGCTTTTGTCAGTATCCCATGAAACTCTCAGCTCAGGTGTCATCACAGTACTATCTCCATCTGCTAATGGAGATTATGTTATACCACGAGATCCAGAATTTATACTGACTGTACCTTGTAACAATTATTTTTACTTGATTCAAGAGCCTGCAACTATCCTTAAAAACTGATCTCTTTCATGCTAACCTTACAGATTTATTAAATTAGCATGCCAATCAAGAAGCCCTTTGACTGAAAATAACAGCTCAGTCAATAGACATTCACAGAGAAAATGACAGTTCAGTCAATGGACTCTTACCAATAAAGCTTGAGGGTGGTTCTTTGTATATGCATGAGGATAACATTTCTGACATTTCTTTTAGTTCCATTCGATTGCTAAATGATCTTAAAAGGCTGTATGTTTTTTGCCCTCTTGTCGGAGGACAAAGGTATTGGAATCATTATATTGGAATGTTTTTGAATGAATTTAAACCCATTTGTACACGTCTCATGAATGTCATCACACTGTGTGTCATAAGAATGTGTTAAATTTAATCACAGGTGAATCGGTAATCGGCTCTCGCGTGCCCTGCTAGCCCCCGCACGCTAATCATAGGGGACTCCATCACGCAATATTATCGTAACACTCGTAATATTAAATGCCAAGGCTAAAAAAAGTGCCACTCCGGCCTTTGGGGTCCCTGTTGGTAGTTGATGTATGTTACTGTAGATAAGGTGAAATGAGCTTGAAAAGTCAACATTAATTTCTGTTTTCGGAAATTCTTCTGAGTAATTCTGGAAAGATGTTTCAAAAAGACGAGAGTGGCTGAAAACACAAACAATCACACTGGATGTAATTTGCCTCAGTCGGAGGCAGTGGATGTGTTGTTTACAACCAGCATCAATAGTGTTGAAGGAAAATGGGCAGTTAAAAAAAATAAAAAGCAGCCAAGCATTGTCAGTAAGTTTCCAAGGCGGTCATAAAAAATGTTCAATAGAATTGATGACATGCCAACCAACACAGTGGAATGTAATGCATTTTAAACAGATGCAATCATCTTAGATTGGCCACTTTGTCATCAGCTTTGGATCTGGTAATTGCTGGCGGCTCAACTAAAAAAAATAATCAATATGAAGGAGGGCGATGAAACAAAGAAAAATAGGCACTTTTCTGTAAAGCAGAGATAAACATTACCCTCACAGACCACCAAGTGACTACATGAATGTGAAAGGCTTACTTGGAGGAGTCAGTGGAGTGGAAACTGTTCAGGTCCTTCAAAAAATACTTTAAAGTAATTAAGTAAAATACTTGATTACAAGTCAAGCCCTTCAATTAGAATGTAATTTAACTAAAAGTACTCAATGCAGAACAATGGCCCCTGTGAGTATACATAGCATATCTAATGATACACAAAAACATGCTATTGCATATACTTAAAGGCCTACTTCACCAGTGGGAATATAAAGGCAAGGCAAGGCAAGGCTATTTATATAGCACAATTCAGACACAATGTGCTTTACAGGGGCAAGATTAAAATACATAAAACACATTAGAAGACATTTAAAAGCGAATGAAAAGAAGTAGATCATTTAAATGAAATAAAAAGTACAGGTTAAAATGGAAACAGGAAAGTCTTCAGACTCGATTTAAAAGAACTGAGGGTTGCAGCAGACCTCAAGTTTTCTGGGAGTTTGTTCCAGATATTTGGTGCATAAAAACTAAAAGCTGCTTCTCCTCGTTTAATCCTAACTCTGGATTGTCTAAGGACACTGTTACAGTAGTCAAGTCTACTAAAGATAAATGCATGGACAAGTTTTTCTAAATCTTGCTGAGACATAAGCCCTTTAATTCTTGATATGTTTTTATGGTGGTAGTATGCTGACTTATTAATTGATTTAATGTGTTTCTTGAAATTGAAGTCGGAGTCTACGACAACACCAAGATTTCTGGCTTGGTGTGTGGTTTCTAACACAACAGATGTAAGCTGTGCGCTGACTTTTAATTGTTCATCTTTGGCACCAAAGACAATTACTTCAGTTTTGTCGTTGTTTAATTGAAGGAAATTTTGGCACATCCAATCATTGATTTGTTCAATCCACTTACTCAGTGCTTGTATCGGACTGTAGTCTCCTGGTGATATGGTTATGTAAATTTGTGTGTCGTCTGCATAATTATGGTAGCATAATTTGTTCTTGTTTATAATCTGAGCTTGTGGGAGCATGTAGATGTTAAACAGAAGAGGCCCAAGAATGGAACCTTGGGGGACCCCGCATTCAATATGTGTCCGCTCAGATGTGAAATTGCCTATTGACACATAGTAGTCTCTGTCCTTTAAGTAGGATTCAAACCAGTACAGTAGTACAGTTCCAGAAAGTCCAACCCAGTTTGCTATCGATCTAGTAATATGTTGTGGTCAACTGTGTCAAAAGCGGCACTGAGATCCAGTAAAACTAAGAACTTTTGCCACTGTCTGTGTTAAAGTGGATGTCATTGAGGACCTTAACCAGAGCAGTCTCAGTGCTGTGGTGTTGTCGAAATCCTGACTGGAAAACATCAAAGCAGTTGTTCATTGCTAAGTAGTTATTTAGCTGTTGATAAACAGCTTTTTCAATGATTTTGCTTAAAAATTGTAGGTTAGATATGGGCCTATAATTGTTCATGAGTGATGTATCTAGATTGTTCTTTTTTAGGAGTGGCTTGATGACTGCTGTTTTCAGGGCCTGTGGGAATACACCTGTCCGAAGGGACATGTTGACAATTAGTAACATCTGAGGCCATACAGCTAAAAACTGTTTTATAGAAGCCTGTGGGCAGAATGTCAAGGCAACAGGAGGAGGAGTTCAGGTGTTTTATAATGTCCTCCAGGTTTTTGTGGTTTATCAGTTAAAAGTGTGTCATTGCATTTGGATTGATTTTAAGTAGGCATAGCGATTACACATATGTTGAACTTTGGATTGATGCAGTGACAGCTTGTCTAATTTTGTGAATTTTGTCAGTAAAGAAGGAGGCAAATTCATTGCAGGCCCTCGTGGAGAGATGCTAAAGGTGTTGTGATGTCACAACTGGGCAAACTGTAGGGTTAGACAGCGAGACCATACAACACTCTTTCTGCCTTTTCTCAGGCTAGGATGAACCGATTTCTAAAGATTTTGCACATGTATACTACATAGGATCTCAGAGTTCAATACACCTTCATATTCCCACTGGTGAAGTAGGCCTTTAACACATTAGGGCTTTTGAATATTTTGGTAACACTTTACAATAAGGTTACATTAATTAAGTTGTTATCAATGCTTATTTAATGCTAGTTATTAACGGTTAGTTAATGTTTGGTTAGGCATTAACTATGCTTAGTTCACAAAAGTGTTACCAATATTTTATATTCACTGCAAATATAAAAGTACAGATACCTAAAATGTTTCCCCAGGTGCATTGAGTGAGTAAATGTAGTTCCATTGCTGCACAGTTGTTTGTTACTCACAGACTTTGTCGTAGCTCTGCTGTATCTCTAGATGTTCCCAGTGACTGAAGGTTCTTCTCTAATGAGGCAACTAGAGGGACAGAAGAACAACACAGACATTAAGGGTGTATTCATACCTGCTGTGTTTAGTTCGGTTGAAACAAACTCAGGTGCACTTCCGCCTTCGGTGCACATCTTTCAGACAGGTGTGACTACAAGAGGTGGTCTTGGTGCGCTTCCAAACACACTCTGCTGCAGTTCGTTACTGGTGTGAATTTGTCCGGACTCTACTCGACCTAAATGCAGGAAGCACTGTGCCTTTTCTTTCTTTAATTTTTAATAAATCGCCGTCAGCTTCACATTATGGGAAAGTGCTGTTGTCACCAGTGTTAAGAAGATTAGTTGTGGTTTGACCGGGAGCCCCGAGCGAATATATTACATTTGATTGCGAGGACGCGTAAAAATGCTGAATGTGTTTAGCGATCAGATGAAGGAGAGGGGAGCGTCTCCTGCACAGTGCCAACAGGTTCACGCTGCGCTCTGCAGCTGTGTTTTTGCCAAAAATAAAATTAAGACCTAGCAAAATATATTTTTTTTATTTATTAAAATGGCTGTATCCAAAATCTGTTCTGTAAAAACTTTGGACACTCATATGTTGTAAAAATTTAATTTTAAGTTTACTCATAATTAGTTAGATATTGCCAAATTTGCACATCCATTTAAATATTTCTGGAAAACTTCCATATTTCCGTTAAGTTTCATGATGATATTTTTAAGTAAAATGTTTTACCCTATTTACCTGTATTGTCTCGCCTTAATTTATCCTTAGTAATAGATATATTCAATACCAAAATCCTAACCCTAAAACTATGTTAACACTGATCAACCTTCATCCCTTAACACAGATCCTTCTCTTACAATCCATTTGAAAAGGTTAAGACTGAACAATATATCCTTGGTATTTAGCGGAAGGGAGCACAGGGTCAAATACATTTTAATTTACTTGTAACTGTTTTGTTATTTTAATTGATGTTTCTATGTTGTGAGTGTATGTGTATGCATGTCATTTGTTGCTGCCTCTTGGCCAGGACTCCCTCCAAAAAGAGGTTTTTAATCTCAATGGCACTTTCCTGGCTGGGGTATGTGATTTCTGATTGGTCAAAGTTAACATGAGCTGTACACTTTGACCAATCAGAGCGAGGCTCCGATTCTCTGTTCTTATTGGCGGTTGGGACTGTCCATTCACTTTGGCACGACTTTGTTGGTGTAGAGCAGGGGTGGCCACTGTTTTTCAGCTTGTGAGCTACTTTTAAAATGACCAAGTCAAAGTGAGCTACTACCTACTATTAGGGGTCAAAAGTCACGGTTCGGTACGTACCTCGGTTTTTAAGTCACGGTTCTGTTCTGTACGGTACGGTTCTCAGTTAAGAGGAAACATGTCTGCAGAATTGCAGCCTAAAGGTATTTTCCAGTATAGAAAAGAAAAAACTGCTGCATACAACCAAAGTCTCCAATAAATATCAGCGGAGTGAGAAAGATAGGCAGACAGACTTGCCCAAATTATTGCCTAGTTAAATGTCATTCACACATCCAGTGCCACGCTAGTACCTCCAATATCCTGCTGGAGGAAAATAGTAGCCAGCAGAGAACCAGACCCTCCTAGGGGGTCCGGGGCATGCCCCCCCGGGAGATTTTTTTTCACCTTTTTAAAGTGAAATGCATGAATCTGGTGCACTTTGAGAGGAAAATTAAGAGGCTAAATATGAGGAATTTTGTGTGAACAAATAATTTGGAGACACTGGGTCTGATGAATTAGAAGCAATTGAAGAAAGACACATGGATTTTCCATAAAAATATTAATACAAAAAATAAAAAAAATGCATGCAAGGTCCTCTGGGTTGGGCTTGGTGCTCTTTTTCTTTAACGAGACCTATTTCTCTGTAATATAATGAATGCATTTAAATGCAGTGAGAGGAATGAAGCAGAAGAACTCTTGTCCAGCTATGCCGTGATCTTAATATAAAAAACTCAAACTCACATATTCATCCGCGCCCCCCTGCCATAACCCCGCGTTTGAAAATCACTGGCTTAAGCAATTCTAATTTAAAAGAGCAAGAAATATACACAAATGCATAGGTTTATCTTAAAGGCAGACTTATAGAGTCATACAAAAAAAATCCTTCTCAATGATCACTTCTGCCCCACTAGAATATGTGGTGGTCTGTTTGTCTGAACAGTCTTCCTCTCTCTGGCTGTATTTTACATAGTAGAATTTGTCACAGTGTAGAAGCCTCTCCACTTCCTTGACTTGGATTAGCTGTGGTTAGCTCACTGGCTAACAAACTGATATGTACTGTATGTCAAATTAGAAAGTGGTGTCCTCTCTCCCTCCACCGAACGTCGGCGCATGCTCGCACGGCTCGTTTGCTCTTTCATAGTAAAAAAAAAAAAAAAAAAAAAAAAAAAAATGAATAATTTTTTTTTTTTTTTTTTTTAAAGAATGCCACGCGATCGACCCACACTACCCTCGCGATCGACCGGTCGATCGCGATCGACCTAGTGGCCACCCCTGGTGTAGAGCGTATCAGGGAGGGACCATAGGGGAGGGACCAAAGAGAGCAAGTGGAGCGGTTGAGGTATTTGGATTCAAATCTCTATCCCAACTGCCATTTTCTCCCCAAATCCTCCACCCCAGCTTTAAATAAAGGTTAAATAAAAAATAAAGGGTCAAATGCAGGCACACTCTGAGTTTAACTGATGAAATGCTCTACTTACCGTTGGCGTTGATCTGGAAGATATTGGAGGAGGTCTCCTGGAAGACATCCTGCAGCTCTGAAGGGCTGACCTGTGTGGCTGATGAGAAAACATGTTATCAGCAAAGACTACAACAGAGGGGGCACTGGACTCACACTGACGCTATACATGGACTACTTTGATCAACCACAAACCCTACCAATGTGCTGGTATCAACATTGTGTGTATCTGGTTGTATGTGTTTTTTTACTTGTTTGTCCATCACACTTGATATCTCCAAAAGGTTAATGTTAGTGTCTGATTGGACAAGAGGGGACTTGCATCACTGCTAGGGCAAGACGGAATTATTATTCTCTTGCTAATGGGGAACTCACACCAAAAGACTGCTCTCCTTCACATCCTCCATCCCAACCCAGAAACAGACTTTAAGTCAGGGGTCCCCAAACTACGGCCCGCGGGCCAAATGCGGCCCGCTTTTTATTGGCCCGCGGCTGATTTTAAAAATATAATGTAATTTATAATTTTAATATTAATTTTTTTTTTTTTTTTTTTTGCATTTCTTAGTTAACCCACTAGTGCAGGGGTGTCAAACACTGATTGATTGGCCCGTGGCACATTTTAAAAATATAATGTAATATGGCGCTTTTAATTTTTAAATAATTTAAATGCACTTATTATATTACAGAAAAATATGTCCCATAAAAGAAAATGAGCAACAAGCCCATCCCAGAGGACCCTGCATAATATTTTATTTTAAATTAATATTATTATGAAAAATCTATGCGTCCTTCTCCAATAGCTTCTAATTCATCTCACACAGTGTCTCCATTTTTTTTCATACACAATTCTTCAGATTTAGCCTCTTAATTTCCCTCTCAAAGTGCACCAGATTCATGCATTTCGCTTTAAAAACTTTAAAAAATCTCCCAGGGGGGCATACCCCCGGACCCCCCTAGGAGGGGCGGAACCTCGGCTGGATACTATTTTCACCCTGCTGGACATTGGACGCAAAGGCAGAAAATACTGGGTGTATCATTGGCATATAAACAAGAGGGGAAATGTGTCTGTGTAATGTGCAAGGAAAGTGTTGCCGTGAAGAAGGATTACAATTTACGAAGACACTATGAAACTAAACATCAGAGCAGCTACATGTCCTGATAAATGTGTTATTTTTGCAAAGTGGCCCGGCCCTTCGTAGATTTTTCTGTATGTGGCCCTCAGTGAAAAAAGTTTGGGGACCCCTGCTTTAAGTCATTGGAAAGCTCTGTTGATCCAGTATCGCAAAAAAAAAAATTCTTAACCCATTGATGACTATGGCAATCTAGGATGCATGTCCTTAATGCCTGAGGGTTTTCTGAAAAAATAGTATGAATTGTCAAGTCTACCAAAACCTTAATATCTAAGCCTGTGTAGCACATAGAAACATGAAATAAAATACATTTAAAAGTTAAGGTTCACAGGTTTTATTTAAACATGCTTCCTTAGCGCTTACAAACCAACACATTTTTCCTAAAAATCGTCAAAATTAGATGGTGGAGAAAAAAAATAAAAAAAAATAATATAAGATATTTAAAAATAATGTGCTAAATGAGGTTATAATCCTGCTTCCTTTTAGCATGGATAGTAGTGACTGAGTGTGCAGTGGAGGGATAAAGATAGACAGATATAGGAATGAGAAGATAGCTTTATTTTATTATTTAGTTCAGTTATCGCTGGCACCATAAAGCCAACTTTCCAGTACAACTGGAACGCAGACTGACTCCTGCTGTCGGGAGCCGATCAGCTGGTCCAAACGGCTGTATACCACGGGGATGAAAACGAAACTGAAACTTAACTATCGCCTGGCTGGGCTGAATTTGAGTTGGAGCAGCAAAATATAGCCTAAATTCATAAATATTGTTAATAAATAGATGCAATGTGTTGTGTGATTTTCGTCAGTAGCCTAGAGTAGACCTTGATTCTGCGCTCCGAACGCCACTAACTGTTCTGTAATACACTATCGCCGACACAGCTGGCGTATTTTTTTTATTATTATTATTAATTTATTTATTTTTGATTGGCGTGATTTTCGGGAAACCACACAACTTTTGGATGGTCACGTGGTCTTAAAAAATCAACAAAACCCACCTCATGTGTATTTGAACCAATGATGGTGCATTCTACGTTGCGCACGCCATGAAAATTAGATAAAGTAACAATGCTGCGCGACGCAGCATCAGGCAGAAGATACAATGTGGCATCGCGGGGCAGCCGTCATCAATGGGTTATAGAGCACCTGTTAAGCTTTTTTGTCATTTCTGACCTATAAATGTTGTTATAATGTTTCATAGTCACGTTAAAAAACACTTAAGTGTCAAATAATGACGTATGCATTTAGACATATTCCCTTCCGACCGTCTGGGGTGGCAGTGCACAGAGAGCACAGCGCTCAACACTAGGGACGGTTGCGATTCAATTGCTAAAATTTCCTGGATCACGTGACATGAACAAAGCAGATTGTCCATGTATGGTAATGCTGCTACACGCTCAGGCCCGCTCCCTTCGCAGGTCTTCCGGAAGGTAACCAATCACAACGGAGTGGGGTTGGCGGGAGGTGAGGGGGCGGAGAAATACAAAGCTGAGTGTAGACAGAGAATGCATAAAGCCCCCAGACGACAGGAAGAGTTTACCCACAATCTACATAGTTTTTTGTGCAGTGATTTGTGGCAGGCTCTATAGGAGTCATTCATAAAAAAATGAAGACCAGAAAAGTAGTATAATAGATCTTGGAACAAAATTCCTTATGAGATTTCAGGGAAAGCAGAGAAATTTACTATTTTTTGACTATATAACAGTACTGAAGTACCTACATGACACCTCGGTTAAATATTTTAAAAACAACCAACAAATCATCATCAGCTTTCAAATTCAAATTGTGTTTGTAGTAGGGCTGTCAAATAACGCGTTCATTTCGATTAATTAATCACAGAAAAAATTATGTGTTAAAAAAATTAACCCAGATTAATCGCGCTTCTATATTGCCCTTTGACCCCGGTGCAAAAAGGGTGTGATGATAGCGCAGCTGCACCTGTAGCTTGTGGACACGGCCCGCACGGGATTAAAGAGTAAAGAAAGAAGCATGGGAAAGGGCCGAGGGCTCTATGGATGTGTTATGGGATGCTTCGGCAAATAAGTATGAAGGTAGGAAGACATCTTATGTTATTCTCAGCAGTGTCTGTGCATTATTGATTTAGTGGGTGCCTAATTAACAATGTAGGTTCAAAACTCTCAGTATCTCTCAATCTTGTTCCATGTGTCTCACTTTTGTTTGCTAGCTGCCTCGTCTCCCGCATAAACGGACTCCCACCCCATGTCACTTCCTAGCCTATGCCTGCCTTTTTTCCTTTTGTGTGTGTGTGTGTGTGTGTGTGAATGTGTGTCAATATTTTTGGCTACGAGTAGAAGGATTGTTAATTACTTGGCACAGGCTATGTGCACCTGTAACAGTGCTGTTTGTTGTTGAGAGAGAGAGAGAGAGAGAGAGAGAGAGAGAGAGAGAGAGAGAGAGAGAGAGAGAGAGAAACGGTAGGCTATAACGCTGTTAATAAACAGGCATAAAAGTCTCATATAGGTATGCGATTAATTTAAATTAATTAATCACAAAGCCTGTAATTAATTAGATTAATTTTTTTAATCGCTTGACAGCCCTAGTTTGTAGTTATAATACCTGCAAAACAAGTCTGTCAATTCCATCTGTCTCTGTTTTCTTTTCTTTCTTTTTTATAGCTCAAGGAAAGAGAATCTATACATTGTTTCAATTTATTTCTCCGGTTCATGTCCACAATAGCCTTTTACAAACACAGCAACATGAAGTCATACAGACGGACAGTTAAGTCACTGATAAGACAGTTCAGACTGTCATCCTGCACCTTCACTAACTCTGTGGACTGTCCGCAGGTCATGCATCACTTTAATTCTTCAAATGTGTAACGTTGTCTCCTCTGGTGTCACTGATGTATGGCATTGACAAAAAAGGAAAAGCATCTTGTACAGCAGTATTGCATAGGGGGATTATTATGGGATATCCGTCTCCCACACATTTGAATGAACTTAAAGCTCTCATATTATACACTTTTCTGTCAATATTATATGGTCTTAGAGGTCCCTAATACGTTTTTCTTTAGTTGTTTGCTGGAAAAAAACGTTCAGATAACTTATTGTAGTATCCCTGATTTTCAGCTAATCTCACGATGGTGTAGTGAATATGTACATGGTTCATTCATTCATTAAGACGTTGGACTCTAAAGTGAATTACTTGTTTCTGACTCTACAGCAAAATGTTGGTGTAACCCCCTCCCCCAACATTCCTCTGCTGAAGCCAAGGCTTTTATCTGTGTTTTTCACACCTATCAGCCCCTCTGTCCTAATCCCCACAGGATGTGTCCCCCTGTCTCTTCTGGCATTGGTCAGAAGTCTTATGCTGTTTTTGATAACAGCTAGTGAGCTGAAACAGCTCACGCTCTTTGTCTCTGCATCTCCGAACGGAGTGGTGCAGCCAGCTCTCCTCTTCAACCACCATCAGAGGTGGTGGAACGCTCACGCTTGGCCTACCAAAAAGGAGCTGGGGCTCTCTCCTGCCCCAACTTCCATACTGGAAGGGGGACTCTCCAACACCTGGACCCGGGAAAGGCCCGTTATTCTCTGCTCTCCCTGATCCAAGCCCTACACCACGGCCTGTCCAAACAGCCGTGAAGGTCCTCTCAACCAAAGAGGAACAAGGATCCAACCGGCTGCTCCAAGCAACCCAAAGAAGAACCAGGGAACGAACCAAGCTCCCACCAAGGCCAGACCCTTAAGACGAAGAAGCTAAGAATCAAGCTAAGAGCTACAACCGTAGCCGAGAGGCAACAACGCCAGTTAGCAGGCTGCTACTGAAGATCCAGAAAGCACCAGTTCATCCGAACTGCATCAAGACCGACCCTGCGAAGCAATACCCCTGTCTCAGGCCATAAGGACCAGTCTCCGACACTGCTACAAACGCTGTGTAAACATCTGGTATCGTATGAACTTCTGGGCAGTTAGCTTAGCTTAGCAAGAACACATTGCTTGAAAGACTGTTAACTTGGAAATGTATGTGTACTGATTTGAACTATTCATTGTCGTTTTGGTAATTGGGTTTACATACTTTGAGATCTTAACCTTAGGGGGACACACTGAAGCCTCAAGCTCTTCCCCCCATAGACAAAAAGGTTTTTCACACTCACACACTCAATTTGCATCCACATACCTGCACCCCCACTCACACACACTCAATTTGCATCCACAGACCTGCACCCCCCGCCCCCCCCCCCCCCCCCCCCCCCCCCCCCCCCCACACACACACACACACACACACACACACACACCACACACTGTGTGCTTTAGTTTTAGTGGTTTTTAAATGTGTTGGATTTTGTTTACTTAGTGTTAATAAATTACATGCATTTTCTTTTGTAACTTGAAGTTTCTGTCATTCATTTGTGTGAATATTGTTGGGAAGTCCGCAACCAGGGTTGCCGCGGATCTTGAAAAGCATTAAAAGTCATTAAATTTAAGTTTCAATATTCAAGGCCTTAAATGTCTTAAAAAGTCTGGAATTATTGGGTGGGCGGCATTAAATTTAATCGGGGGCAGAATTAATGAGCTTGCCTTATTTGTTTTTTTTTCTAGTTTTCTAGTTTAATTGTTAGATTTCTATGTTTTTATTTTATCGGTGTTTTATATAGGCTACTTCAAAGATATCCGGCAAGTCCGACACATACGCTAGAGGCAGTACGGCCGTGTGAGGCTGGTTACCGCATTTAAAACGTAGAAGAAGAATGTGTGTTCCCTGCTTTCGAATTTGAAGTCGGCCGCGGTAGAGCAAAAAAGGAGAGAACGACGCGGCGGAATGCATGCCAAGCTATTATAAATTCAGTGAGAAGTGGAGGGAGGCTGGCTTTTTTCACCCCGCGACCACACACTGCCGCTGCTTGTAGGTGCGCAATCACCCGTCCGCTGATGATATAGGTAGGCTACTGATGCAAATCACACAACACGTTGATTGTGTTTAGTAAACATGTTTATTTATCTATATTTATAAATAGCTGCTCATCAGACGTTCATTCAGCTCATTCAGGTCGCGTTGACTTGGCGTGAGCTCATGGAGTGAGACGCGGGTCTCTATCTCGCTGCTTGTCTCTCTTTCTGTCACTCTTTCTCTCCACTCTGCACTTCCTTTCTGACGGCTTGATAAAAACTATTGCCGATCCTCCCATCAATCGCAGATATTAGCCTACGTTTCCTTTGCCAATCGGTACAATCCTAATACCCGCGGTTTATTAACCTGAATGCCTGCAACAATACTGTATGAAGAAAAAATTACTTTGCGCAAATTACCGCAGGTCTCGTGAGCATGGATGTAAATCTACAGTTGGCTAGGCCAACATACACATACGATTTTGAAATTGCAAAAACCTCCCTTGACCTGTGGAACCAATTTTTAAATAGTTTCTGCCATAAGTTCTGAAAAAGAAAGTTAATGGACTAAATTTTTTATTTATTGAATAAGGAATTAAAATATGAAGAACATTCGGATTATTCTTCCCCAAAAAATATCCAATTTTTAATTTAGCCTAATTAAAATATTGTATGCTGCACCTAACATATTTTCTAAATTGATTAAACTGTTCTTGTTACTCGATTAATCAGAAAATGTAAACCAATTGATACAGTTCTATAATTGGTTGAAAAGGTGGTAATGACTGGGTTTTCAGGTTTCCTTTACAGTGATCTCTTATATGTATTTGATGGTAAATGCAGGGGGACATTGTCTTCATTCAGACTGCTGAATTAATTTTTATTTTCTGTAATTAGACAGCATTGAATATTTGTTAGTCAGATTTAATGCAACCCTTTACGGAGTATACTGTAGTGTAGTTTGTCGATTTCTGTTACCGCGGTATTGGTATTATTTTTTCATTTTAGAGGTCTTAAAAAGGTCTTAAATGTCTTTAAATTTGAACTTTAAAAATGTGCAGATACCATGTCCGCAACCAACAAGTACAAGGATTCTGTAGCCTTCAGTGTTAAAATCATATTACCAAATTTATAATAGTAATTATTTGATTACATTATTTTATGGAAATGATCATTGAGACTAGGATTTATTAATATTGATTTATTTAACTGAACATTAAACTAATTAAAATTTGAGAATAAATCATTGATTAAACGAGACAATTTGCTATTATTTTTCCATTTCTTAAATGAATGGTGGTGCCCCTTTGAACTTTAATAAATGATTAAGGTATTATTAATCTTCAGATTAATTTCTAATAGCAGGATTAATCTGAACCACCTGTAACCGCTACAATGGCCTATTTTTGAAACCGAGCTGCAGCTCCCCACGTAAATATACAATCTATGAGCTCCCCCCCGCCCCTGTCTGGAAGCAAAGCCATTGGCGTCTGCCCATAGGTCCATAGCTTGCCGTGCCGGCACGTTACATGCCGGTTAGGTTTAGCCTGAGAAGAACCATGTCTAGTGCTAGTAACGCAGGAGCTCACCCGTACTTTGAACAGTTTGACATGACCGATCCTTGTGTACATGAAAGACTATGTTCATACAGATGCACTGACAGCCACAAACGGCATGTTCATAATAAAAATGCAGCAAAAGATGGAGGCTACTGCGAAGCTAGTTCGGAAGCTAACGGCTAAAAATATCACTAAAATCAGTGAAAAAATGAGCTTCAAAGTTAGACTTCGACTCTATTACCTTCCAATACTTTGTCTTGGTAAAAACGAGACATTTTCAGACTGCTGTGGGGAATATAAACAGCTTGTTATGAGCAATTATCAATGCTTTTCCCGAAGCTAGCTCGGAAGCTAACCGCTAAGAATATCACTAAAATCAGTGAAAAAATGAGCTTCAAAGTTAGACTTCGACTCTATTACCTTCCTATGCTTTGTCTTGCTAAAAACGAGGCATTTTCAGACTGCTGTGGGGAATATAAACAGCATGTTATGAGCAAAAGCTGTTTGCTTGTCCCAAAGCTAATAGCTATACACCAGTCAGGCAAAAATACCAATAAAAACTATTCTTTTAGTTTCACCGTTTAGCTTCCTATCCGTTGTGTTATTAAAAACGAGGCTGTGGTTAAGATAAATTAGTGGAGTATGAGCTAAAGTATTCTGTGTTGTTGTATGTAACATTCAGCAACATCGTGTCGCTTAGCGGGGAAAACAACATGGCTGTCGCTCGGAAAATGTTCCATCGGATCTCGGGGCCGTGGACCAATAAGAAATGGGGGTTGGGGTTATCATAGACTACTGCACGGTGGAAGTTTCTTTATATGTCCATGGAAGTTTCTGGTTACTAATGTGGGGGAGAAGCATGGACATATAAAGAAAATATGGGGAAGTGGCTGTGCCGACTGTGACGTTATAGTCGGCGAGAATTCTGACTGGAGTATATTGGAGAGGTTTTCAGAAAGGGGGAGGGTGAGGAAAGGAGAGATTTTTTTATTTTGGCAGTCCCTAGGCACACCGTGGACCCATAGTTATGTTCCAACACATTTAAAATGTGCGTTTTGCATAATATGTGACCTTTAATGAACTGCTAAAAAAGAGGATTCCATCACAACAGAGTGCAATTTGAGTGGTTTTTTTACTGTCTTATTGATCAAGGAAGATCACTATACACATGTGCTTACAGGCACACACGTTACCATGGATACATAATGGTTTGCATAAATATATTATTATAGTAAATCTCTCATTGGTCTGTAGTGGACAGAAGTTGTTATGAAGTTTTATTCCAAACCATACAGACAGGTTCAATGGATTCTATTCACTGATGACTTTCTTCACATTTATAATTCAAGTGAATTATTTTCTAATTCATGTTCTTTTTGGCATGTGAGGTGTTTTACTGTTAGCCCCAAATTGAAGTTACATTCTCTGTGCAGGAAAAAAGCGGCACTTTATTTGGTGCTATTTTGAGAATTGCTGCTAATGCAATATGCTCAAATGTGCTGCTTTAAATTCAAACAATTGTGAAACGCAATGGAACATGAGGCTCATATGACAAACGGTGTTTTAAAAATGCATGGAAAACTGTGAATTGCTATTGTAATGAACAGATGTGGAAATTGAATGGACATCAAGGGCTATGAGAGTTTCTAAGGTAGAATATAAGCACTAACCACTTAAGTGATGATGATAGAGTGGATTGGGGAAAGGGCATGGCACTAAGCCACAGGCTGGCAGCAGGAATGGTGAGTCTGCTCACCTGTTATTTAGGCAGCGCCATTTTTATCCTTTTTCAAAAGCACGTCATTGCAAATGACAGGAGGGTTAATGGCCTGGAACCATTACAGCAGACTGAGATCAACTCTACGGCCCTGGGTAAGCTGCAAAGCACTAGCCATTCTCACCCAACCTTTTTGTCAAATACAGCACACCCAAAATGACTGCAATTGGCAATTTTTCCGACATGGTCAAAAGTTACAGGTAGTATAGATGATTTCTAGACGTGTGAAAATTCTCTAAAGCCCTTTCATTTCAGGAGTGTGTGTGTGTGTGTGTGTGTGTGTGTGTGTGTGTGTGGGGGGGGGGGGGTGGGTTGCAAAATTGGCATGAAATGAAGAGAGACAGAGAAGGCCCAGGCAGAGACAAAGAGAACATTGATGGTGTGGGCTGGAGGAGGATCACATGCCATTCACTCTACTCACTGAGCCAGACTGATCATCTGTCCAGGTAATTACATGATGGCATGCAGTCAGTCGAGCATTAGTACAAGATTGTGATACATTTGGAGGGTCTTGTTTTTTTTCTTCAACTGAGAGACCTTGAGTGATTTTTCATTGTTATGTCAGCACACACACATATTCAAACATGATTTGACCAGTGACGTGCGGTGAGGTCAGTGAGTGGGTAGGCACTGAGTTCTGAAAGCCAGATTTCTCTAAACCTATATATTGTTAAATCAAAAACAATAAACAACAAACAGGCACGCACGGCCAATTTCAAATAATTTGCTCTCTCTCTTTTAAATAGCATCTTGAAAGCCTCAGAAATTCGATGTAAGGCCATAATGTCTGAAATGCTAATGACATTCTGTCTCTCTCATCTCTCCCGCTCCTACTTTCCCCAGATGTTACATTCAGATGCTGTTGGACCACAGTGGTCAGTTTGCAGTCATAAATCAGGTGCAACGGCTGTTCGCTGAGCTTTCCATTCCACATTCCAATAGTTTGTGCCACTGAAAATGAAAATGATGAAGCCAAGACTCATCCAATGGACGATGTATCTGAACAACTGATGTGGTTGTTTCACAAAATTTTATGATATTAAAGGCTGAAACTCAAGTCACTATCTGCTCACTTATCAAGTACATTGTTCAAACATCCGCCAGCATGTACCCAGATTTACCATGAACCTGGAGGAAAACTGTGGGTATTGTCGCAAAGTAAGTATCATGTATCATATACCTATAAACAACTATATAATAAAAACGTATTGACTGAAAATAATCAGAAAATCCATTTCTAGATATACATGATACAACGTTGGCTGTTACAACATTAACTTTAGCTGGCTACAATAGTTAGCTGAATTGATGGATAAAAGAGGAGGAGTTTCTCGAAACTATTTCCCTACTGATTTAAAGGTCACATATTATGCTAAATGCACTTTTTAAATGTGTTCTAACTAGAGGTGGGCATAGATTAATTTTTTTAATCTAGATTAATCTCATTGAATTTTGGAATTAATCTAGATTAATCTAGATTAAAATGGCTCATTTGAATTAATTCATAATATGTGTGTGCTCCCTAAATAATGACTCAAAGTAAGTCTTTGAGAACGTGTTTTTTTGTTTGGTGTGGTCCACTTTCATATTGCCCCTTTTGCAAGTGAACCAGCATTACGAAGCAAAACCACACTTGAGCTGAGGTCATTGATTCATTGGACAGACATTCTGGGGTGGGGAGAAGCAGGAAGCACGAAGTTAAAACTGCGAAATATACCATTGATATAATATGGGGTTAAAAATAATAAAAAGGCCTACATCTAACCTATAAATAAAGAGGAAAAACATCAAATTATTGTTGTTTCATATGGTTATAATATGTAGCCCTATGTCAATGCCACGTTATGTGGCTTGTAGCCTACGATATGAAACATAATTTTTACTGTATTTTTGGTGCTGGACGCAGAATAGGCTCAAGCTGACACTCAGCTGTGTATCAGCTGGGTCGGCGCAGTTCAGCTCCAAACTGACACGGGGATAGTATTGGCGGTCCCGTACATAGGAAGCAAAATAAAAACACACACTTCTTGCGCAGCGTGAACCTGTTGGCACGGTGCGGGAGACGCTCCCCTCTCCTGCATCTGATCGCTGAACACATCAGCATGTTTACGCGTCCTCTCGATCAAATGTAATATATTGTTCTGGGCTCCCGGTCAAACCACAACCTATCGTCCTAAACAATGGCGACAACAACACTTTCCCATAATGTGAAGCTGACTGCAATATATTAAAAAAGAAAAGAAAGAATAGGCACAGTGCGTCCTGCATTAGGGTCGGATTGAGTTCGGACAAATTCACACCACAAACGAACTGCAGCAGAGTGCGTTTGGAAACACACCGAGAGTACCTCTTCAGCTGGGTCTCGGAGCGTCTCGGCCCCCGGCTATTATTACCCGACCAGAGAACACACGGAAAGGGGTTCACCCCGACGGCGAACAGCCATCGGCCCTGGAGGGAACCATCTCCCCTGAGCCGAACAGGAGGTGGAATAAGAGATTAACGGCGATATTTTTTTTATCGCCGATAAGAGTCTGGCGTTAACGCAGCACGTTAACGCCGATAACGGCCCACCACTAGTTCTAACATATCCATGGGTCCACGGTGTGCCTAGAGACTGCCAACATATTTTAAAAAATAACAATCTCTCCTTTTCTCACTCTCCCCCTTTCTGAAACCCCCACCCCTCCCCCCCAATATACTCCAGTCAGAATTCTCCTCGTTTCTGACCTCACAAACTGGAAAGCCAGAAGCTTCCACTGTGCAGCCCACACCCCTATTTCTTATTGGTCCACGGCCCTGACAGACAGAGGGCGAGGCGTATCTGGCTTCGCTTCCGGACAGGGGGCGGGGGGAGCTCAAAGATTGTATATTTACGAGGGGAGCTGCAGCTCTTTTTTTAAAATAGGCCATTGTGAGATTAGCTGAACATCAGCATGTACAATAAATTATCTGAAAGTTTTTTTCAGCAAACAATTAAAGAAAAACGTATTAGGGACCACTAAGACCATATAATATGGTGTATAATAGTACCGAAAAGTGTATAATATGGGAGCTTTAAGAAGGTAACCTGGATGACTGATCTTCTCACCTTATCTTGCGCGTTTTATTCGTGCGATTAATTCGCCCATTAATAATTTCTTTCGAACGTATAAAGAGTCAATACAAGCTTGCATATTAGCGACATTATTTTGTTTCGCGAAATTGCGGCTTTTATTTTTTCTAACTAAGTTTTTACTATTCTAGGACGCGGCTTCCGATAGTGAGATGCGTCAAAATTCACATTCCAAATTGTTCGCTTGTTCGTGCCGTTAATTCGCGTCACGCCCGGTGGACTTAAGGGAGACCCCAGCCCACACTCCTGAGAAAACCCATTTGGACAGCGTGTAACCTCGATCTAGTTCTTTTGAGAAAGCATAGTTTTTCTGCATTTACTCTCATTCAATAGTCATACATCCTTTTTATTCCTTTAATGTGTGTATTTATCTACACTCGTCAGACTGATATTCTGCAATGACCAACAGGTAAAATACTCAATAATTAAGGGACTGTAAAAGGAAAGGTTAGGGTTAGCTATTAACCATGTGTAATCTTCTGTTTGCATCATAGATAGTAAATAATATGGATGTAGTATCCGTGCTGACCTCAGTTATTCACACGGCATCCAATAATCTTGTGCTGTGTCTGAAATCGCGCACTTACGTAAGTGCACTTACATTGAGTGCACTTTATTATCCCAACAGTACACTTACTTATAGACACAGTGCTCTCATTTCTACAGTGCACTGTCCAAACTGCCGTCGCGCACCTCCCGGAAATGACTTTGCATTTTGACGGTTCTTCTTCGGTGGTATTTTTTTCTGCTTGTGTTACCGATAGCCAAAACAGACACGTTAGTCGCCGAAAAACAAAACAAATGTGTAATTTAACTTTTGTAGAGCGCGTCCGCCTCCATGGTTGCTTCAAGCTCCTCTGTTTTGATTTTAATGTCCCGTCCTCTCAGCTACGTAGGCAAGATGGCGGCCGTTGAGTGTGGAAAGTGTCCATCGCTCCACACTCAAGTTTTAGACCGTTTTGAGTGCACGACCGAGGAACTTACAGTGCACTGCATTTTGGCACACTCTCCGTTTTTGCGCAAAGTGCACTCAAAAAAGTAAGTGTAAGTACAGAAGTGCGCGATTTCAGACACAGCACTGGTTTGTGCGCGTCGCCATCTTGTGAGATTTTTACTCCGCCTCACGTCGGGGGGAAGGAGATACGCCCATGTAGCTGACGTATACCTCCGAGGCAAAGTGAGGGACAACGGGCGGAGAGCTGTCACTCAAGAGATCGCGCCAATACATTTTAACCTCCAAAAGAATAAAAACTAGCCTGCTAGAAAAAAATTCACCCCCCTCAGTGTTGTCATGGAGATATGACCTAAACATACAGACCGGGGGCCTATCCGAAAAGTATTTTTTGCATAGGAAATTTCCTTTCCTATCGAGATGAACCGGAAGTACTCGGCGGATAGGTGATCCGAATTCTCAAAATGCTTAGGAAAGGCATAGGAAAGGAGCCTCGATTCATCCTTTAACCCTCCTTTAGCATAGCTTACTCCGGACCAACCTATGCTAAAGGAAAGGAGATAGTGGTATCCCATAATCCTTTACGACGGCAAGATTTAAAGCAACAGGCCACCGCCGGAGTTTACCGACTCTACACGAATACGAACGAGAGGTAAAACAGAAGAGAGGAGAGGAGAAGAGAAGAGAGGAAGATTTAACTCACCTAAAACAAAATACCCCCCCACACACACTCAGGCTAAAGATAATAAAGAACTCATAAAAGACCGACATCATAATAGTTATTTTCGTAGCACATAATTTACACCATAAGAAAATAAAATACCAACTTCACATTTAATGAAGTTACTGGGGGCAGTTCATTTCAACATCAACATAAGTTTAGCCTCTTTTTATTCCACATGTGAATTGGGATATATGGGAGTGATTCTCACTCTGTTGGCGACAACCTGATTAAAATCAATATGAAAAGAACGCATGGATCAAACGAGCACTTGTTGTAGTCAATTTTCGGAGAATAGTGTAGTTTCACGTCAGCAATACTCGCCGTCGCGCAATGACAACGGTTAGGAAAAGTGGAGTCGAATTCATTTGAAACAGCGCTGTCCTTTCCTATGTTCGATAGGAAGCACCTTTCATCTCTCCTTAACCCCGATGACGTTTAGGGGTTAAGGTATAGGAAAGGAGGCTTATAGGTTAGGAGATTGGACTTTTCCGGAAAGGTTTTGTGGACCAGGCTCTAAATAGGAAAAATTGCTCAGTCTTGGTTCCACCCCCAGTGGACACCGGAAGGTACTACAATTTTGGTCACTTCCTTATTGGATACTGGTAAAAATAGCTGAGGTTGGGGCTTGATTTGCATCCATTTGATATTTTATGACAGACGGGTGAAAACTGTGTGTTCAGTTCATGATATTATCACAGAATTATTTCAGGGCAGGATTACAACATCTTCACATTAGAGCCCATGTCACATAACCTGCACTCACAATTTCACAAACTCTCACACTGTGTTCACTTGAAAGGTTGACAGCAGCTGTTTTATCTTTTCACACTTACAACTTTTCTACCACATTAGCATGATGGTACTTTAACATGCTCTAATCAGCATTCTACTTCAAAGCTGTACTGATATGCACTGCCTTCACAAAATCACTTGTGACAAATGCAGTCTCTGTGTTTTGAGCAGTGTGTCTGATACAGTCAATATTTAGATTTTGTATTACATCACTGCAGAGGCATTTGTAAAAAATGCTTATGTGTGATGTGAGAAATATAAATGATATGATACAATTCTACACCTGCTTACTCTGGACTTACATTAGTGGGTTTTGTGATACAATTAGTATAGGCTAATAACAACATGCTACAATGGCAACGTTGAGGTGCTGATGTTATGCAGGTATAATGTTGAGCATGACAAAGATGAAGACTAGACATCAGTGTCTTCTTACATCCATTAATCTACCGTATGTTAGACATGTTATAAATCTGCTGCCTTTTATAGATTGTTCCCTTCAATGATCAGAATTACCCTCTTTTTTTTGTTTGAAATTCTTTTTTTTTTATTGTTATTTTCCAGGTTCATACATTACAGTCAATAATAATACATATCATACTTCTCACTATGCCTTCTGCAAATGTACATTTATAACCACGAGTGGCGGCTCCTGACAATAATCTCAGGGGGGCAATTGTTGCCATGATGGGTAAAATGACCCAAAATGAACCTAAATCAGATAGCAATGTCATATTGCATTTAACAGTTTGTTTGTTTTTCCTGTTCATCTGGCATAACCACTCTGGCAACATTAGACAAGCATTGTAGCCTACTTACAGTATTTTTGGACATTAAGTTAGTTAATTTCTTGGATAAAATTATTTTAGCTCTAAAATTATTTAATTATCCGGCTGTGGCCATCACAGATAACTTGTAATTTACAAGTGTGCTCCTCAGATAGGCTTCCTTTAAAAGTTAAGAGACCTGCTCTACAATTAATCACAATAATCTGATTGACTTGACAGTTGTGTTCTGATTAAACAAAAATGGATGCTGGCATAGCATATGTGCAATCATCACATTGGTTTGCGTTACTACTGTCTACCTTTCTTTATATGTCCATGCTGTCTACAGCACCGTGTAGGCGGGTTTATGCCGCGGACGGACAGCAGCTGTCGGAGTAAACAAACAGTCTATGGATCAGCTGTTGAACGGCGCAGGCTCGTCCATATGCAGATTGATGTTTAATGTTTGTTTTACCTTTTCTGAGAGATGATGCATAGGGGTGACACCCGAAGTTATCCATGCGGTGTCTGTGCTGCCACCAGGATGGATTAAAAGCCAGTATACAGTCCACAATCATCATGCAGCGGCAGCAGAACAGAGCGTTAGCGCCTTAGCATCCTGCTAGCCTCGTTAGCCGTTGAAACGAGCCCCGTGAAAATCCGCGTTTATACGATCCCCCAATCCATCTTGGTAGATACTTGCTTGATGGTTACATTTTGTCTGGAAAGGACCTAGTCCTTTTAATGAGATGATCAAGTAGCTTGCCAGTCTAGCCTGAGTTGATATTAGTTATGTTGGTCTTGAAAATGACCGCTTTGGGTAGCATACCGGACATGTGACTGTATCAGTCACTGTAATTGGTTCATTGTTTACTGTACGTATGACGACAACACGTTAGGGCGATCACCCCCGGAACCCATAGAGATTGCATTGTGAAGCCTGCAGTTTGAAAAAAAAAGTTTTACATTGAAGTCTATGAGAGCGCTCGGGGCGATTTTCAACCAGCCCGAAATCGCCCAGAGTGACGGTACAGAGCACAGACGCTGATTGTACAATGATATTCAGACTTAGATGCAGGTAAAAACTGTATTGAAATAATAAATTATGATTATAAATACAAAAAAATATATATTTTTCATCATTATTATTATCATTATTATATTGTTGTTTTTTGCTGGTTTGGCTCAAGGAGGGCGTCGCCCTATCGCCCTCTATGGGCGAGCCGCCGCTGATAACCACATAAAAGTATCAGAGGCCCAGTAAGAAGTACAAAAGTGAGCAAGGACCCATTAAGGCTTTATACATACTGTATTATACACAGAATTACCCTCTTGGCAATATATGTCGTTTCTGAAAGACTGATGCGGCCTACTTCTGGTAATTTTCTCTTTT
Organism: Ammodytes dubius; assembly: GCA_026122265.1. Taxonomy (NCBI): domain Eukaryota; kingdom Metazoa; phylum Chordata; class Actinopteri; order Uranoscopiformes; family Ammodytidae; genus Ammodytes; species Ammodytes dubius. The sequence continues at coordinate 2,493,622 of CM047509.1, read as the reverse complement.
TTTAGGGGGGCTACCCTTTCACTATTTTGTAATTGAAATTATTTATCATTATTCAATAATATATACTGTATCTATATACAGATAAATATGTATTTGAGAAGGAATTAATAATATATAGATGTGTGAATAATTTAAAAAATGTATCTTATGAACTAGTTTCCATTTATCATAGAGCTCGTATCAACAAGCAAAACAATATCCACTTTGCTTGGCATTTTCCTTGATAGGATTGTTCAGTAATGGCTCAACATATCTTAGCATTCTTAATGCCCCACAGCCTGTCAGCTTGGATGCATCCCCTGAGACCTGCAATAGTTTCCTGGACTTTTTTATCAATAAAGTTGCTACTGTAAGGGCTCTCATTTCAGCTCCTGCATCGGATCCCTCTGTTCCTGTTCCAACTCTTGAAATGTTTGAACCGGTGTCATTATCGTTCAGCGGTCCAGCCCCTACTTAAAAAACCTGGCCTTGACGGCAGTGTGTTGGCCAATTTCAGGCCTATCTCTAAGCTGCCTTTTATTTCCAAAATTTTAGAAAAAGTTGTGTTCACTCAACTCAAGCCGTTTTTAGATGAACATAATGTCCTGGAGGTTTTCCAGTCAGGTTTCAAAAATCTGCATAGTACCGAGTCAGCTTTGCTAAGAGTGTTCAACGACATCTTCTTGGCAAACGACTCTGGTGAACATGTTATTTTGATCCTATTCGATCTAACGGCAGCTTTTGATACCGTGGACCACAACACTCTAGTGGCTCGGTTACGCCACCTAGTGGGTGTATGTGGTACTGCATTAGGCTGGTTCAGGTCATATTTAACCAGCAGATCCATGAGTGTGAGCCTTGGAGACTCCAAATCCAGCTCTGCTCCACTGCCATATGGGGTTCCACAGGGGTCTATTCTAGGGCCCCTGCTTTTCTCCCTGTACTTACTGCCACTGGGATCCATCCTGAGGAAGCATGGCATGTCTTTTCATTTTTATGCTGACGACAGCCAGATTTACGTTCCTTTAAATAAGAAAAATGCCTTCTCCCTCGCACCACTTCTGGCATGCCTTGAGGACATTAAAGCTTGGATGGCCCTCAACTTTTTAAATTTTAATGAGAAAAAAACAGAAGTGATTGTGTTTGGTCCCAGTGGCCTCTGTAAATGCTGTTTTCTTGAATATGCATGGGTGTAGATTGCCTAGTTGCATATCAGCCACTACAGTGGACTCTTGTGTGTCATCAAATGCATTGCCAACCAGTGGCCAACCATTGTAAGAGCAGCCACAATTAGTCAAAACCAAGATGGCCGACAGGGAGCAGAAAAGTTGAGCAGCTCAGGAATATCCTGTAAATACTTCTAAAATAGGAGAGCCTGGCAGGTAAAAAAAATATGGCAACATCAAGTAACATCTTAAGGTGCGAACACACTAGGCATTTTACACGCGTACAGACGCGTATGAAACCCGCCCCTTTTCCATAGGGAACCATTGGTTTACGCGCGTACAGGTCGCGTAAATGCGTCACTCGCGCTAAAGCAACATTTTAGCCGCGTATGACCCGCGTATATTTTACGTGCGTAAATTTTACGCGCGTAGGAGCAACAAAAGTTCAAAAAATTGAACTTTTGTTGCTCCTACGCGAGACGATTAGCCGCGTTGGCCAATCAGCGTTGAGCTTGACCCGACGTCACAGGCAGAGAGACGGACAGTGTACTGTACACAGGCTGATGAGACACCGAGGAGGAAAATGTATTGCAGGCAGCCGAGCCGGTGCTGTATGACAGCAGCTCGGGAATAGAAGACGTGGGGAGAGTAAACCAGGAGAATGGACTTCCTGGTTAATTCAGTAAACATGTGCGGCTGTGCTTAAGCCGATAAAACAAGTTAGCGCCGTATAGCATTAGTTAACTCACCCTGTTGTGTGCGGGCGGCTAGCGCCTCATATTATGAACCCAAACATGAGGGCTACGTCCGGGGGACACTCACAACGAGTACAGCGAAGCACCGGTGTTGATACGCCAGCCACGGTCCCCACAGCCAGGTAGGCTAATGTTGGCTACTTGGCTTTATGTTGTGCCGCCGTGCACCGATGCTGCTGTAACTGTGTTTGTTATGTAGCTGCCGTGAATATGCAATGCTGTTTTAATGCTAGGCTATTTGTGCTGTTCAGTTTGTCTTTTGGCACAGTTGTTGGCCGTGTTGTTTTTGTTTTTGTGCGGACATGCACGCTATTGGGTCGGGTCTACTCTTGGGTCTTATCGCAGCCATGGTTGATTAGGGGAAATACAATATCGGTAGGTAGACTAGGCATGTTACGCGCGTACAACCATTTTTGACACAAAATGATCAAGCAACATTTTAGCCGCGTTACGCACGTAAATCTTACGCGTGTAAAATGCCTAGTGTGTTCGCACCTTTAGGAGTCATATAGTTGTTCAAATTTCCAATTATTGATTTTACTTTGGGAGGAAATTATGTTTAATCACCTGTCCACTAAATTGGACATCATGCATCAAGGACTTCAATAAATACCACTAATTATACATACTGCAGATGTGTTGTGCTTGAAAAAGCTTACTTTGCTGCAACTTTTAGATTTTAAATCAATTGATCTATGTTATTAGAGTGCAACTTGAAGTATTTGTGTAAAAAAAAAAAAAAAATCCAGATTATTCCATTATGTGTAAAACAGTTGGTGTCACTATGATGCCAATTTTCATATAAAAATAGCTTTGATGACGTGATGTACAAGTCAGTAGGCTGTACTACTGAATTACACCTGAAAAAGAGAAATTGGAGAACCAAGGAAAAAGTTGTCTGTTATTTTCATAGAAAATTTTGATTGAAAAAATTATTCCACGCTTTTTCATTAGATTGAAGTATTGGAATATGTTAATATATGTGAACAGGCATTGAAAATATATATTATTTTATAGTTTTCAGATAATATATCATTTTTTTCACTGTTTTGTTAAATAAATAAGGTCAAAATTGAGAAGTCAAAATGCATGGAGTCCACTCGAGTGGACATGTGTAAAACTCTCTGAAAAATGTGTGTTTAAAAAAAATTAAGTTATATTTTTTCTTTTCATGCCTAAAGAAGTATAAAATCACTTGAGAAAAAAATCCAGACTAAGGATATCATAATTCATGCATGAAAGGGTTAAGATTCTTTTATTTGTTTTTAAATCTTTAAATGGATTGGCCCCCTCTTACCTCTCTGAGCTTCTTCCCCCCTATAACCCTGCACGGTGCCTCCGATCAACTGCTTCTAGAGGTCTAAACGAAAGCTCAGAGGGGACAGAGCTTTCTCAGTTGCCGCTCCAAAATTGTGGAACGAGCTCCCCCTCCATATTAGACAGGCCCCCTCACTGCCCATTTTTAAAACACGTCTTAAAACCCATTTTTACTCCTTGGCTTTCAACCCAGCATGAGACCTTAATTTTGTTTAGTGTCCTATGGTGTATTTTATTCATTGTGCTTATTATTATTATTATTATTTTTTTTTTAATTGTTTTTTCTGAATTTTAAATTGTTTTACCTGCATTATGTACAGCACTTTGTTTCAGCTGTGGTTGATTTAAAGGGCTTTATAAATAAAGTTGAGTTGAGTTGAGCATTACACTTAAGAGACAGTCTCTGAGGTAGATTCCCTCCAGGTTCTAAAGCTAAACCCCAATGAATTGGTTATAGATGATGTTAATAATAACCGGTCTGAAAGTAGGTGATACTTTTATCCATAGCAATGAGTCCACTGCAAATGTTTTTAATTGCTTTTTTATTGAGTCTGTGCAAGAGCTGGCAAGTCATTTTAAAGCTACAGAGTCATCTACTGAAGAACTTGACAATGCTCAGTCTGACTCCTTTTATATTAAATTGGTATCTCATGATGAAGTTAAAAAGGTGATCACAAACGTCGCGCAATGACGTCGGTTAGGAAAAGTGGAGTCGAATTCATTTGAAACAGTGCTGTCTTTTCCTATGTTCGAAAGGAAGCACCTTTCATCTCTCCTTAACCCCAATGACGTTTAGGGGTTAAGGTATAGGAAAGGAGGCTTATAGGTTAGGAGATTGGACTATTCGGATTGGCCCAGAGTATGGTGGAGTTAGGCCAACTTCCTGTTTTTTTGGCGAAGACTTCAAAATAAAAGACTTCCTGTTGATTTTGGGGCGGGGCATCAAGAGGCTTTTTTATTTGTACTGGGATTGTACATTGCTGTATGAAATTGTGCGGTTCTAAGTATAACACAGCCTGAGTTATGATCAATCAAAGGGTTCATGAGGTCTGTTTTTGATGGTTTTTGGCGAATGAGGCGCCGGTGCTGCAAGACGGTAGTTCCGGATAAAACGAGCTTTCGGGTATATCATCTTCCATGTCGGAGGACATACCCTATCATATTTGTTTTGCACAAAAAGTTGTTATGTGTGCACTTTACCCTGCAATCCTGCAGAGTAATGTGGAGTTATGACATATGAGTGAATTTTGGCGAATATTGGCCGGCATTGCGTCATAGTTATTCGGAATCAAACAAAACTTTTTTTTGGTGTATCTTCCATGTCTTATTAGTGTCCCTAGAGTTTTCGTTTTGCTACATATGTTCCTGCTAGGAGTTGTGAATTTTTGAACATTGTGATGATTTGAGAGTCAGAAATTCACATATTTCAAATTAAAAGACTTCCTGTTTATTTTGGGTCGGGGCTTCAAGAGGCTTTTTTGTGGGGCCTGCAAAGATACATTTGGGTTTAAAATGTGGTGCAGCTAGGTATAACACAGCCTGAGTTATGATGGATTAGTAAGGCGCGTGCATGAAAATGTCAGAGTCCAGTGTGGGAGCATTTTTTCAAACAGGATGAAACAGCGCAGACAGTGCAATGCTTTATGCAGCATAAAGTTAAAACACTTGTCCAGGGGCCAATCCGAATAGTCCAATCTCCTAACCTATAAGCCTCCTTTCCTTTACCTTAACCCCTAAACGTCATCGGGGTTAAGGAGAGATGAAAGGTGCTTCCTATCGAACATAGGAAAAGACAGCACTGTTTCAAATGAATTCGACTCCACTTTTCCTAACCGACGTCATTGCGCGATGGTATATTGCTGACGTGAATCACTAGCGTGAAACTACACTATTCTCCAAAAATGGACTACAACAAGCGCTCGTTTGATCCATGCGTTCTTTTCATATTGATTTTAATCAGGTTGTTGCCAACAGAGTGAGAATCACTTAGATCGGACTTGGCCAAGTGGAATATCAAAGTGAAAAAAAGAGAGGCTACACTTATGTTGATGTTGAAATGAACTGCCCCCAGTAACTTCATTAAATGTGAAGTTGGTATTTTATTTTCTTATGGTGTAAATTATGTGCTACGAAAATAGCTATTATGATGTTGGTCTTTTATGAGTTCTTTTTTTACCTTTAGCCTGTGGGGGGGGGGGGGGGGGGGGGGTATTTTGTTTTAGCCGAGTTAAATCTTCCTCTCTTCTCTTCTCCTCTCTCTTTTGTTTTACCTCTCGTTCGTATTCGTGTAGAGTCGGTAAACTCCGGCGGTGGCCTGTTGCTTTAAATCTTGCCGCCGTAAAGGATTATGGGATACCACTATCCCCTTTCCTTTCGCATAGGTTGGTCCGGAGTAACCTATGCTAAAGGAGGGTTAAAGGATGAATCGAGGCTCCTTTCCTATGCCTTTCCTAAGCATTTTGAGAATTCAATCACCTATCCGCCGAGTACTTCCGGGTCATCTCGATAGAAGGAACTTCCTATGCAAAAGACTATTGGCCCAAGACTGTTTTAAATCACCTTAGAACCAAAAGCTTGCGCGAGCGAAGCAGCGATTACCGTGAAACTCTGTGACAGTGTGACAGTTGGTAACGGTGTCATTCACAGTGACACCTCGCCGGTGAGGGCCGACGCGCTGAAAAACTTCAGTTTGACAGCTATAATGATAACCGGAGATATCCTGTCCGTTAGCGCTGTTGGGGGGGGGAAAAGGCTCCTACGGTCTGATTGCATTTCTCGAGCCTGAATATACACAGAGCCATGTCGGCAAACTGACAGCGCGACTAAATATATGTCCAGCGAGCCGCCTCCCCCCGTTAGTTTCAGTCTACAGACGAAAAAGTTAGAATCACCTCCTAAGCATCGACATCGTTTAAAGTCTCTCATTGTTATGATCAGGGCTTTGATGCAAATTCTGAAGTCTGAACATTACGGTGGTGCAGTTTTTTATAGAGCAACTCAACCTGCACTGCACTGCAAAAATGAAAAAAGAAATAAGTCGATCTTTTTGTAGATTCATCCTCATATAAGTCTAGGTAAAAATCAGTGAGTGGTTCACAAATTAATTCCTAGTAAAATGTTAATTTTACTCTTAATTGAAGGTTTACGGGTTTATTTATTTATTTAGGGTTCTTTTAGTTGTAGGCTATGTTTGAAGAGAACATTTGGGATTCATGTATGCAATGTTGAAAGAATTGACTAAATAATAAACAAAACTGCAAAAGCCTCTCTCAGTATTCGGTTTCGGCCAACTGTTTAATTTTATTCGGTTTCGGCCAAGAATTTTCATTTCGGTGCATCCCTAAACAGTATGTATAAAATAGAATAGAAAGTAAAAAGTAGATAAGTTAAATTGAAATGTGCAATGTGATGAAAAATATTAACAATGTGCAATATGCAATCAACTGGATGTACATTTTAAGGCATTTTGATGTGCCGGCTGAGTAATGAATAGATTAAGAGTTCTTATTATTTGTCAGACTCCGACTGGCACCCCACATTATTAACCTGCGACAAACCTGCTACAAACCTGCTACAGCTGTTGCTGTGTTACTTGTTACTGTAAGACTTGGAGCAAAAAACACTCAGAAATGGCTTTGTGTAGAGACGGTTAATTATTGTAAAAATATTGTATCATATTGTTATCGTGAACCCAATAATGTGTATCTTGAGATGAGGGTATCATCACACCCCTACCAAATGCTATTTTCAATTATTGTATATATATTTTTTCCGTCATTTCATTTCATTGTGTTGGCGTGCAGCACACTTTTGGTGGTCATAGTGGAGCCAAAATGTAGCCTTGTATTTGAATAGTAAATATTGAACTTTCCTTGTGGCCATACACATGGTCCTAAACATTGTTAAGGTTTCTTTATTGCTGTGATAATTACAGCGGAACATAAGTATGTAATAACTGTTTCAATATGCGTACAACTATTTCAACACAACAGCTGAATAGGCTTCATCAGAATCAAATGAAACACAAATGAACAGTTGTTTAGGAAACACAGGTTTTTAGGTGATTTTCAGAAAGACTGTCACACTGTTCATATGTTAAAACCCAGGCAATATATATTTAGCTCAAATTCAGATGTGAATATACATGAAGTTCCTTCGGTCATACATAAATTATACTACAATAGGAACTGGTACAGCGGTTGCATTATGGACAAACAGGGATATTTTAAGATTAAGACTATGTCAAGCTTCGGTAAGATGGAGAGCAACCCATATGTTTCATGAAAGATTCATGACAAAACACACACACAGAGACACACACACACAGTGTAGTAAATGCAGACCAACATATTAAATCATTACAAAGAGAAGCCATGTTCTGTTCTGGGCTGCACCATGCTGTTCGGATGTCGCTGGTTGAGCCAATGTTTTATTGTTTCTTTCCGTCTGATGAAAGCTTCCTCACAGTTTTATCCCACAGCTCAACGCTACAGATGTCACAAGTTTTAAGGGAGCGTGTTATTGGCCCATGAATTGAATGTTTATTATTTCTCTATCATCAGCTGTCTCCAACGTTGATTCAGAGACTTTATTATTAGTTTGCATGACCAAAGAAATTCTAGCCTGGCTCCGCCCCCCTACCTACTTCCGCTCAATTTTAATTTCCCTTCAGTCCAGGGGCAGATCTAGAAAAATATTCATGGTGTGGCAAGAGGGTGGCAGGAGATTTTGAGGGGTGGCACCCTGCGGCAGAAGTATATACAGTATGCCAATTTACTTGGATAGACCCCACATTTAGATATTTTGACTCAATAACATAATACTTATTTTATTGTGGGATGAGTAAAGCCCTACATTTAAATATAAAAGGTGTCAGAACATTTTTAATAAATTATTACTGAATAATTACTAAATCAACCTGCCTTACAACAAACACCTGCACTATTACACCAGCAGGGGGCATGGGGTAAAAATATATGCAGAGAGCTGCAATAAATACTTTAGTTAGTCTTTGGTATTTGTCCATAAGATATTCCTATCAGATGTCAATCATCAGTCCAACTTGATTGCAAATATAACTTTATTAACATATTCCAATAATTTACATACAATATAGATACACTCATTCATATAAATATGTTGTGGCATTTAACATATATACACAAAAACAAGGGTATACAATTACAGTAGGCCTACATATAGTTTTAATACAGTGCTGAATGATGCCATAATAATCTGAACATGTTCTTAATTACTCCAGCATGAAAAATAGGGCTTTGTCATACTTTTTAGTTTTTTAGGCTCAGTGGTGAGCAGAACATGACATTGGCATCATGCATGCCTACAGGAGCTGAATGCGGCGATTACCATGTTGTTCAGCAAAACGCCTCACAAACTTATTTAGATCCAAAGTTTTTGTGCGTTTGGATTCAATGCTGAGTACAGCCAAGCTTGACAGTCTCTTCTCTGTCATAGTAGACCGCAAGTCACTCTTTATGATCCTAACCCCGGAATTCCACTGGCTGCACGTGCGGTGTCCAACGGTTTTGCTCCGTGCGCCCACGTCCAGCTCCGCTGAACAGCTGGAGTTCCCGCAGTAATAAAATTGACGGGCGATCGTTCTTGATAATATGATTCTCCTATATGGTATTTACACAACAACGAACGCACGGAAGGTTATTGTTCCCATCCGAACGAGTAAAAGCACAGTGGACATGCTTGTATGTGTCTCTGTCTTTAGATTGTTACCTGCAGTGAACACCGGGTGTCTTATTTTGAAAATTAACCGGAGGTTTTATTGTTTTGTCGGCGCCTGTGTTCCTGTCTATCTCGATGTGTTCTGTGCTAAATTGTTGCGATCAGGTCCGGCATCCGGCAGAAATAGAAGTAGTGCGTATTTCACCAGACAGCTGGAGCAGCAGCGGAGCAGAGACGGTGCAGCGGACGTGGTGGAGACTCACCCACTGACTAAAGTAAAAAATTACGGCTTTGCTGCCGTGCTGGAGCGGAGAAGGACCAGAGAGGCAGCCGGTGGAATTAGGCCTTTAGAGTTGAAAAACTTCTTTCACAAGATGCACTGCTCACTGGTAAAACAACTGCTATTTTTACACAACCTGAACAACTTGTAAAAAACATCCTGGTATGGGTCCAAAAATTTAGCAAACTCCATCAGAGTGGTAGGACTTTCCATTTCCTTCTTTTTTCTCTCCAGTACTCTCCTTGTCTGATGCAGTTCAATATTTGAATCATAAGCATTTGCCAGTAAAATAACATTCTCCTCTCTAAAAAAAAAGTAGTGCTTGACGGATTTAGTGCTTGGACACATTGCATGATGTTACAATTTGTGTTGGAAAACCTTCTGTTTATTTCTCCAATCATGTTATCCATAACTGGATAGTACACATTGACACAAAAAGTGTGTTTGCTATCTGGAACTACATTCCACATACCAAGGTGGAAGGGATGACACTATCTTGAAGTGTCTTTGATGTCTGTCTGGACCTCTTTTGGTTTGGCTGAGTTGTATCAATGCTACTCTTTTGGCATACAGGTGTTACGGCTGGACAGGGAGGACACAGGCGCGGAGACAGTATCGGTTTAAGAAGGTTTATTTTGAACGAATCAGCTGGGGGTTAGGGCCGTGATCCGGGGGGAATCTTGCTGTCATGGGGCTCCAGGGGGAGAGCAACGGGGAAAGTCCAGGGAGCTGAGCGAGAGCAGGCTAGAGCAAGCAGGCAGGTAGAGGAGTCCGGGAGGAAGTGCTGGCTGGTGAGGGCTGGAGCTGGTGGCTGGAGTTGGGCACAACGATAATGTAACAATGTCTTTAAGTGCTTCAATTAGTTCAACAGCCTTAGCATAGTCCACTGTTTTGGACTGGAGCATGTCTGTCAAATATTTTGCGTCACTCAAGACCTTTCGGAACAGTACAAGGCATCCAACAAAATTCAGATCAATCTGGACCAATATCCCTCTTGCTTCAACAGCTCATTGTGGATGCTTCTCAGATGCAATATTTTCAAGCACCTGTACTATTGCAGGCAATCTATCCATGACAGTACGACATGCTATGTGCCGGCAGGCCCAACGAGTATCGCTTAGCCTTTGGAGTTCCCTTGGACCATCAAACATCTCCCGCTGCACTTGTAGCCACTGGTTATGGACATAAGAGCCAGACATGAATACATACATACGTTCCAGCAATGAGAAAACTCCTTCTGTTCGTCCACTATTGCCTCGTTTCCACCGAGTAGAGCGGGTCGGGTTGGAGCGGCTCAGATCGGGACAGTTCACTTTTAAAAAATCTCGGTGGTGTTTCCACCGCCGACCCTACCCTTACTGGTAGGATGGGGTTTAGGCTGGACTGCGATAGTCGCCGCCAGAATGTGGGTCAAACTATCGGGCTGTGGAACAACTGTGGTCAAGCCAGCGGTCTCTCGTTTTTGCTTGTTCAAACCAGCCGCTTCTATTCCCCTGTGTTGTTGTGAGCACAGAGACGGCTCGGTGCAACTGATAAGAGACAGTGAGCGAACAGCGCTGGCTGCGGCAGCTACGTGACATCGTAGCAGTGGGACACAGTGTAGCCAACTGATTCATTTAATGACGAGGAAAAACACCACACAATAAACAGTGCCGCGCTCACATTTTCGCCAAAACACAAGACTCTTCACTCTAGCCGAGGTGACTACACACGGCGGAAATGATTATTTCGACCAACTGTGGTCAAGCCAGCAGTCTCTTGTTTTTGCTTGATCAAACAAGCAGCTTCTTTATTTATTCCCCCCATGTTGTTGTGAGCGTGTATTTACTACTATCTATGGCGTAAACACACAGAGACGGCTCGGTGCAACTCATAGAGACAGTGAGTGAACAGTGCTGGCTGCGGCAGCTACGTGACTAGCAGTGGGACACAGTGTAACCAACTGTTTAATTTATTGACGAGGAAAAACACCACACAATAAACAGTGCTGTGCTCACATTTTCGCCAAAACACAAGACTCTCTTCACTCTTGCCGAGATGACTACACATGGCGGAAATGATTCTTTCGACCAATCAAATGACAGCAGTGTGTAGCTCCGCCTTTTCGGCACCCTTTCAGGCGGCTAGTACCCCAACGGAGGAGTACTGAGATTAGGAGCGGCTCAGAGCGGTTAGGTGCGCTTAAACCGTACCCTACCTAACTTTTGGCAAATGAAAAACCAAACTACCCGGACCGAACCGCTCCGATCCGACCCGCTCTACTCGGTGGAAACGAGGCATATGACCAAGTTTAAGCAGTGTGCACTGCAATGCACATAGAAAGCATGTTTGGCTACTTATTTTATTTTAGCTTGGACACCTGCATGTACCCCACTCATTACTGCAAGGTTGTCCTTATATTCCAGCCCATGCTTCTGTAGAAAGCTAATGATCTTGCCTTTAATGCAGCAGCATCCAGGCTCTCTGCCACGTCAAATGACATTTGCTCCTTTTTCTGGAGATCTTTTGTTTCGTCAACCAGAACTGAGAACTGTGCGCTCTTTTTAAAATCATGAATGATTTCTTCTTTAACCATTGCAGCCAAACATTCCAGTATTTAATTTTGTATTGTTTTACTGGTGTACGTTGCTTTTTTTGCTTGCTGTTCGAGTCTCTTTTTTATCAAAGGGTCGTGGTTGCCCAGCAATTCTAACATGGCCAGAAAGACACCTTTTTTGTCTGAGTCAGGAGACTCCCTGTATCCCCTCTGGGCTGTGTTTTCTGTGGCAGTGAGTACTACAATTTCAGTGTTTCTCATACTATGGTGTCGGGTCTATTTATCGCATACCATGAATCATGGATCAGTTTGGATACATTAGAATACTTGGAAAGGTCATGTTGCCTTATGTGGAAGGAAATGCCCTTGAAATGGGTGTTCCAACAAGTCAACGACCCCAAACACACCAGTAAGCGAACAAGATCTTGGTTCCAGACCAACAAGATTAACGTTATGGAGTGGCCAGCCCAATCCCTGGACCTTAATCCAATTGAAAACCTATGTGGTGACATAAAAAATGCTGTTTTTGAGGCAAAACCAAGAAATGCAGAGGAATTGTGGAATGTAGTCCAATCGTCCTGGGCTGAAACACCTGTTCACAGGTGCCATAAGTTGGTCGGCTCCCTGCAACACAGATGTGAAGCAGTTCTCAGAAACAGAGGTTATACAACTAAATATTAGTTCAGTGATTCATAGGAAAGCTAAATCTTCATGCATTTTTCAGTTGAAAAGCAGACACTGCTATTTTTTTGAACATTCTAATATTCCTTTTTCTTCACTTTCTGTAAAGATGAAGAAATATTTGACAAAGGTTTCTTCATATGTGGAGTTGGAATTTAATGTGCAATGTCCCCAATGCATTTGCCTGTTTGGAAATTAAAGCTATGATAAGGATTTTGATCTTGCCTCACTTTTGTAAACACACTGCTATTATTTTGAACACAACTGTATAACATTTGAGCATGCAAGACAACATTTAAATCAATAGTAGCCTCCATGCATTACACAGACCTAACTGTCTCACAGTAAGGATATATTTGCCATTAACTTTGTTCAACCAGAGTTGTATCCAAGGCCGGATTAACGCATAGGCTAACTAGGCTACAGCCTAGGGCCCGACGTGTGGAGGGGCCCTTTGATTGGTCAGACTTTTTTTATTTTTATTTTTTAATGTAAATATAATTCAATCAAAATGTACATAAACCTCTATAGGTCCGTGAAGTTAGACACCAGGGATGTGCGCGAGTAGGCCACCTCGATTGGTAAAAAGGCAAACTCGAGTTTGTTTGTTTTTTTTCTTTTTTTTCGGTCTGCATTCCGCGATGCGCAGCGCAGTTAGACCGGGTGGCAAAAAGTAAAGACGTTAAACTCAACGGAGAACGATCATTGTCTTAACAACACACTAACACTAAGAAGCATCATCAGTCCTTAAGTGTAGTAGCCTATTCCTTGTTTAGCCTAAAGAGCGAGAGAGAAAAAAACACCGTCAAAAGAGCCACAGCCAAACCTACAGCCTGTAGGCTACCTGGCCGTGAGACACACACACACACACAAAACAAAGAAGCAGCGGTGTAGTCTACGTGATACGCAGGTATACGCAGTATACCCACTAAGAAAGCTCCAGCATTTCCGTATGCCCACTAAGAAATGCGAAATGATACGTAACAATTTCGATAGTGACAGAACTCAACTGTCATACTTTCATTCATACATTCAACCTGTGCGCTGTGTCCCTATGGAAGTCGCAACGGACTTATAATAGATGCGGTACCAGGCATTACCCCACGGCCCGTTTCATTGCGGACTGTTGGGTAAAAGAAAGAGCGATGACTTCCGGGTTACAGAGCATGGGGTAGGCACGATCGCTCTATAGCTCCCACAAAATATTTCAGACCAAACCGATTAAACCCTATTTTCGTCGATTTTTTTTTTGTGCTTGTGTGGCCGGTAACACTGATACTGTTTTGGAGAAATGCCTAGAAGCAAGAAAAACGCAAAAAGAGATTCGGCAGAGTCAGATAGGTCATCGGACAGCGTGGTTAGCATGGACGTTGGTGCTAGCTCAATGGCTTCCATTCCGGACCTGTTGAACAGCATAGAGCAGCGATAGCCGCCGAGTTTAAATCATCTTTCGCCGCATGGACACTAAGCGGGAAAAAATCCAGGGTGGTCTCAGGCCGGGGGAAAATAAAACCCATCCGAGGAGAATGCGAAACTTTTTGGGACGCCTGGAGCAACTTGAGGCTACGTGCCCCCTCATGCAGGAAGATAACAAGTGTTGAAAACTAAAAAATTTGGATTTGGAGGGAAGGAGCAGGAGACAGAATGTTGTATTGTGGGCTTTTTCCGGCACTTGAGGGCTACGCCCCACCGCTTTTTTTCCCAGTTCTGTCGTGTGTGTGGTGGTCAAGTTCTCCCTTTCCCCGGGTGGACGGGCTCACCGCATCTGGCACCCAAAAAAGGGCCCGCATGAGAGGCGCGATCCGTGTTATCCCCTTTCACCGATCCAGACCAAAGACCCGATCATGGGGAGGCACGTAAACAGGGCGAGCTGGAATACCAGGCCACAAGCTCGGTTCTACGAGGATTACAGCGCGGAGGTCGTGAAGCAGCGGGCTGAATAAAAGCGGGTCATGGCTGAGCTCTACCGCGCGGTCTCGCCCCTTCTCCCCTTCCCTGGAGGCTTGCACACTCTCCAGAGCGGCGAAGGGAAAAAGGCTGCGGTCTGTCTTGAAGCATCCAACTAATATCTACACTGGGGTGTGAGTCCCTAGTAAATGATTACCTGTTGAGTATACAATGGGACAAATGCTCTTTTCTATCCCCAGCCAAAAAAATTCAGACTGATGGTATATACGCATTTTTTTTTTTTTTATTTTTAAATGAGTAAATTGGCTGGGTGAACGTGAATTTTTTTTGTTGTCATTTTTTACGTATTGTCTAGTCACTCGCTTTTTTTTATTTATTTGTTCTCTATTTTAAAAA
>CM047509.1:2426672-2478807 GCA_026122265.1 Ammodytes dubius | reverse complement strand
CGTGGTTGCCCAGCAATTCTAACATGGCCAGAAAGACACCTTTTTTGTCTGAGTCAGGAGACTCCCTGTATCCCCTCTGGGCTGTGTTTTCTGTGGCAGTGAGTACTACAATTTCAGTGTTTCTCATACTATGGTGTCGGGTCTATTTATCGCATACCATGAATCATGGATCAGTTTGGATACATTAGAATACTTGGAAAGGTCATGTTGCCTTATGTGGAAGGAAATGCCCTTGAAATGGGTGTTCCAACAAGTCAACAACCCCAAACACACCAGTAAGCGAACAAGATCTTGGTTCCAGACCAACAAGATTAACGTTATGGAGTGGCCAGCCCAATCCCTGGACCTTAATCCAATTGAAAACCTATGTGGTGACATAAAAAATGCTGTTTTTGAGGCAAAACCAAGAAATGCAGAGGAATTGTGGAATGTAGTCCAATCGTCCTGGGCTGAAACACCTGTTCACAGGTGCCATAAGTTGGTCGGCTCCCTGCAACACAGATGTGAAGCAGTTCTCAGAAACAGAGGTTATACAACTAAATATTAGTTCAGTGATTCATAGGAAAGCTAAATCTTCATGCATTTTTCAGTTGAAAAGCAGACACTGCTATTTTTTTGAACATTCTAATATTCCTTTTTCTTCACTTTCTGTAAAGATGAAGAAATATTTGACAAAGGTTTCTTCATATGTGGAGTTGGAATTTAATGTGCAATGTCCCCAATGCATTTGCCTGTTTGGAAATTAAAGCTATGATAAGGATTTTGATCTTGCCTCACTTTTGTAAACACACTGCTATTATTTTGAACACAACTGTAACATTTGAGCATGCAAGACAACATTTAAATCAATAGTAGCCTCCATGCATTACACAGACCTAACTGTCTCACAGTAAGGATATATTTGCCATTAACTTTGTTCAACCAGAGTTGTATCCAAGGCCGGATTAACGCATAGGCTAACTAGGCTACAGCCTAGGGCCCGACGTGTGGAGGGGCCCTTTGATTGGTCAGACTTTTTTTATTTTTATTTTTTAATGTAAATATAATTCAATCAAAATGTACATAAACCTCTATAGGTCCGTGAAGTTAGACACCAGGGATGTGCGCGAGTAGGCCACCTCGATTGGTAAAAAGGCAAACTCGAGTTTGTTTGTTTTTTTTCGGTCTGCATTCCGCGATGCGCAGCGCAGTTAGACCGGGTGGCAAAAAGTAAAGACGTTAAACTCAACGGAGAACGATCATTGTCTTAACAACACACTAACACTAAGAAGCATCATCAGTCCTTAAGTGTAGTAGCCTATTCCTTGTTTAGCCTAAAGAGCGAGAGAGAAAAAAACACCGTCAAAAGAGCCACAGCCAAACCTACAGCCTGTAGGCTACCTGGCCGTGAGACACACACACACACACAAAACAAAGAAGCAGCGGTGTAGTCTACGTGATACGCAGGTATACGCAGTATACCCACTAAGAAAGCTCCAGCATTTCCGTATGCCCACTAAGAAATGCGAAATGATACGTAACAATTTCGATAGTGACAGAACTCAACTGTCATACTTTCATTCATACATTCAACCTGTGCGCTGTGTCCCTATGGAAGTCGCAACGGACTTATAATAGATGCGGTACCAGGCATTACCCCACGGCCCGTTTCATTGCGGACTGTTGGGTAAAAGAAAGAGCGATGTCCAGCCCGAAAATACTGGCAGCGCGACGCAACATTCAGCTCAGTAGTCCCCTCGGGAGACGCACACGGTGCTGTCGGAGCTCACCAAAAGCGCGCAGGGACTTATTTTTTCCCAATGAGGAAAAAGTAATATGCTCAGTTTGCATAACCGGTCTGAAATTCATGTTAACTTTTGCGAGCACTTCAATATCGGATCATCAGTGCAGTTTTCATAGGCTATTAGGTGGCGATTGATTCACCCCGTCAACTCATGCACTGAACATGAAAGAAAACCAGAGCCGGCCCGAGGCATAAGCGAACCAAGCGGTTGCTTAGGGCCCCCGACCGCCAGGCGCCCCCCCCCCCCCCCATTAGGCATTTCTACTAGTGTGTTGTAGTAGGCTGCAGTTATATTATGGCATTCCAATCTTAACTTATGACTTAAACAATGATGTTTCTGTAATACACTACCTGGAGAACAGAGAACTTATGTGAAATAAACATTACATTATATGAAAACTACAACACCATTAGCCCTGCTATTTTCTTCTAATTATTATCATTTCTTCATAGATAGACAGTTGATCAGTAATACCTCAAGAATGTAGTCTCTCCGCCATGCCGCTTGGTTCGTTCTTTTGTTGGAACTCCGTGTCGCACGCTCGCGCCTTCCTTGTATTTAAAATCAATGGCCTTTGTAGTGGTTGGAAGTCTCGGTAGGGGGAAGGGCGGGGTGGGGCAATATTTCCTGGGTGCATTCACTTGCAGTCGGACATTTGAAACTCGCTCTCTAAATGTCTTATAAAAGCCGATTTAAAAAAAAAATCAGCGCTGCCAACTGGGTTGGTCTGGGTGTGCGGTATATTCTTTGGTTTTCTCCAGCCAGATTTTTGGCGGTCCAATCAGCGAACAGAAGGAGTGGCTCAGAACCCGGCGCATATCACGACCAAACGTTATGCGATTGGTTGGCAGATCCAGGGTGGCTCTAGGCACATCCAATAGTTTTAAACTTCAACAGACACCCGCCTTCAAGTGAATTAACATTAGTCAATTGAGCGATTCCAGACCTTCTGTCAGGCCCAGTTCTAGACAGTTAGATTAGGGTGGGCCGGTAGAAATTTTAGGTGGGCACACTGGGCAAAGAGACCGAAGATGCGAGCGCGCCACATTTTTTTGCCCTTGTAAGATCTCTGCGTCTGATTGTTGGCACATGTACTGTGAATTGTGTAGAACACAATATGCAAATAAACTTTGAGTGTTGCTGTGTGGGAGATTTGATTCTTGCATGTTTTTTTTCCAAAATGTTTATGAATAACGTATAATATACATTATATACAACATAATGTATATATTTTTTTTACTCGCAGTATTAACTGTAGGCAGCCTGAGCTGATAGAAGAGAAAGCTTTGGGACTGGGCAACCTGGATGGTGGTAGTCCAGAGCTATATACTATACACACTATATAGATATAGTCTTTCCACTATTGCCTCCAATTTGTTTTACCTTTTTAAAGTGAAATGCATGAATCTGGTGCACTTTGAGAGGAAAATTAAGAGGCTAAATCTGAGGAATTTTGTGTGAACAAATAATTTGGAGACACTGGGTCGGATGAATTAGAAGCTATTGAAGAAAGACACATGGGTTTTCCATAGAAATATAAATTTGAAATAGAATATTATACAGGTTCCTCTGGGATGGGCTTGGAGCTCTTTTCTTTTACGAGACACATTTCTCTGTAATATAATTAATTAATTTAAATGCAGTGAGAGGAACGAAGCAGAAGAACTCTGTTGTCCAGTTATCTTTTTTACCACCTACGAGGCTGAAATAGGCTATAGACTATACACAGTGCATGGGCAACTGAGGGCAGCCCCATTTCCAAAGGTTTTTAAATAAACTCAATACACACTGTGCATGCCATGGATGTGAACGTGACGTGACCAGGATTACCTCCCAGATGAACTGATTCAATTATTAAGCTATTAACTATCTACCAAAACATTGTATTCCTTTTATTGTATGATAATTCAAACACAAACTGGCAGTCGGGCGCATCTGAACAATAATCATGTCTATTCAGAATCTTGACATGCCACACCTTGGATTATCTCAGCAAAGGACAAGTGCTCGCAAACACACATTTAAACAAATATGTCAACAAAATTTGAGGAAGTATAGGCCAGTTGTGTACATAGAAACAGTCTTAGATCTCTGATTTCAGCTCAGGAAAAACAGTAGCAAAACAAAAGTGTTTATATGTTTGTTGTGTATTCATATTAATAGTAATAATAATAAGCAGAATAAGTTAAATTAAGAGTTTTTTTTAACAGAACTTGAGGTTCAAAATCATTATGATTTCTCTATCAAAATCTTTCTTTCTACCTCTTACCTAATGCTGGTTTATAAATACATTTTGCTGCCCAGTGGTGTATACATAGCTTCAGAGGGCAGAGGGCACAGTGAGGACAAATCTGCCCTTACATGAGGACGGAGGGGTCACAGAAGGCTGGACTTGAGATCAATGGTGTTTCAGTTGGTCCCTTAATCGATGCGTGGCTGTCTCACACATGGCCCGCTTTAGGCTACTTACTGCCCATCAGCAGAGCATGGAGCTGGGGGAGAGAGTGTTCATCACAGCCCTGTCACACCCAGTCCACCTCTCTGGCTTCATTCAGGTCTAATGAGCAGCACTATGTCTACAGAGAGCTCCTAACACTGTGGACACATCCATGGGTCAGGTCTAACCTCCAAGCAGTCTGCAGGTGAGACTCCTCAAGCTTATAGCGGGGAGATGTGGAAGGGGATGGACTTTGACTGGCTTTGAGTCAGACAAAACAAGAATCATGTTGGACTCTGCTCATTGTGATTCATTACAATTCTTCAGAATGTGTTGAACTGATTAAATAAATAAAGCCATAGTTCAATCCTTCCTATCAATAGACATTATGTCTCTTGGCAGAAAAAAATTAATCAGATTGTTTCCACCATGTATAAAAGGTTTCAAATATGTATTACCACCCACCATTTTTAAAAGGGTTAAAATAATAATATGAATTATTATTTTTATTCTGGGGGGATTTGAGAATGACACAAGGTCCGCCAGCTGACTTACTAAAGATTAGGAGCACCTTATGGCGCTTTTCCACCGCATGGTATCAGCTCGACTCGACTCGACTCAACTCGCATTTTTGGCGTTTCCACCGCAATTTCATGGTACCTGGTAGCGGCTGCTTTTTTGGTATCGCCTCGCTCTAGGGTCCAAGCGAGCTGAGCCGATGCTAAAAGGTGACGTCGGCAGACGGCCGGCCACTGATTGGCCAGAGACTATTGTCTGGCCAATCAGTGGCCGGCCGTCTGCCGACGCTTCTGATTGGCCAGAGACTACCGGCTTCATTCTGTTGTTTATTCTCCCCAACTCTCCGGGACTTTTGAGTGTATTTATGCCGCGTGCAGCCTACTCTGGCTCTCTTTCATTTGATTTGCATCACAGATCCGATTTTTTTTCCCATATATTCGCTAAGCTCACCCAGTGTTGGTTGTTGGGGAAGTTACTTTTAACATACGAGAGGAGACATGTAGGGCAGCTAGCAGCTAGGCTAAATAGCAGCTGGGACAGACATGATAGCGAGCGATTACATTACAAGCCTCGGACTGAACTGATTACCTCAATAAAATATTCAGGCTGAGACACGGCTTGCATTTGAAAACACGTATCCTGAAACAAGCACTAAACAGTCAACTTTATCATGCCCGTGTTTACGTGCATAGGGATGTACGTGACGCATCCCTACAGCTGACTGTGTGGCAGAGTCACACATCGGGACAACAACCATCCCTTTTAATGGCCCGTAGCAATATTCTTCTACTTCTTTTAGCAAACAGATACAAGGGGGGTATTTCTTAAACATTTTTCATCCGTGTTTTTGGCGGTTGGTTCAGTTAATAGTGCAACAACTGCTCGTAATTTCTGCTTTGCTACTTTGCTCCGGAGTAGGCTTTCAGCCCCTTACGACGACCCCGCCCACGTTCAGCAGGTACTATTTGCGGTGGAAAACGACCCGTGCTGCTACCAAACCAAGTTGAGTCAAGCCGAGTTGAGTCGAGTCGAGCTGCATGTGCGGTGGAAAAGCGCCATTAGAAGCCAAGCTGCTATCTTTTAAGAACAATCAAAGTGATGAGTTCCCTCCAACCTGCAAAGATCACAACACTACAGCAGGGCTAGCCTGGCACCGCCCGCCTACCTACTTCCGCTCAGTTTTCATTTCACTTCAGTAGTAAGTCTGGGGCTGCGGTGCATTAATTTGTTCCTGCTCGTCCAGATTTTTGGATGTCCAATCAGCGAACAGAGCGAGTAGCTGAGAACGATGACGTCGAAGTCGCGTTCCAGTTTCAGTTGAATGCTTAATTTCTTTATACTCGGAACTTGGAAATTTCCGACTTGGTAGTTCCGAGTTCCGACCTGTCTGTGTTCCAGTGCATCTGCTCGCAAAAGTATGGACGCCTACAACCTTTCTCATCCAAATAACTAAACGTTAGGCTCTAGCAAGTTACTGTTGCCAGGTACCGGTAGATCCATAGACTACATTATGTAGTGAAGTCGGAAATTTCCGAGTTCCCAGTACAGCTGGAACGCACCGTCAGAAGCTGGCTGTACGTCACGACCAAACGTTATGTGATTGGTTGGCTGATCCAGAGTGGCACTGGGCAGATCCAATAGTTTTAAACTTCAACAGACACCCGTCTCCAAGTGAGTGAACGTTTGCCAATAGAGCAGTTCCAGACCTTCTGTACAAATGAAATGAAGTACGATGGTCTGGTTGAACCAGGCTATAGCAGGGCTGCTATCAAACGCAAAAACACAACTTGACTCACGGTCCACTGTTCTTCAAAGGTCTTCATATGGAAGAGTTAACACCACAGGACAATCTCATAGCAATAGATTACAGATGGCTAAGCAAACTACCAGAAATGTGCATGTATTGATTTGGCTTATTACTTACTGAATTTATTGCTGGGTTATGTCATAGTAAGGTTATGGTCCAAGGTACCCTTCCACTTTCATTTTCGTCCTCTAAGTTTGATTCAGGGATCGCGTCCCTGACAAGGGATCTTGTCAGGTTGTCCGCTGAATGCCATAACGATACCAACCTCCTCAGCTGTAGAAGTGGGACAATTGTGCCAAGTTTTACGACGCCCAGCCCGCCGTCACGCATCCTGCTGTACAGTAGCCCGTCCGCCGTTGACGGGGCTAAGTGCAGCCAGTTTTTAACAGCGACTCTTATGCTTTTATCGCAATCATTGAGCACTGTTTGTCCCAACGCTGTTAGGTTTGCTGAATAGATTACCCTCGGAAGGGCAAACATCTTCAACAAAACCAGTTTCTGTGAAGGCCTTAGGCGCGACTTGGTCAGCTTCTGCAACATCGTCTGAACCATTACCACCAGCGGGGCTTTCAGGATTCCACTCCTCGGACTGATCTGGACTCCGAGGTAGGCGACTGAGTCCACAACCATGTCTAGGGGAAACCCATCAAGTGTCCATGGTTGGCACGCATTGATGGTGTAACTCCCCCCTGGGTGGCTTATCATGAACCCGTGGGACTTGGAGGGATTTACTTTCAAACCGGTCAGACGAGAGAACGTTTCCAGGATAGCCAAGTTTCGCCTCATGCCATCATGAGACTCGCTCAGTATCACCAGATCATCGGCGAAGGCCAGAGACGTTAATTTGGCTGACCCGTGCGGATAGCCAACACCCAGCTTCTCAAGGACCCTGAGTAGGGGATCAATACCGAGGTTGAACAGCAGGGGGGACAGGGGGTCTCCCTGTTTGACCCCCTGACGCATCATGATTCTTGCCGTTTCTCCGGAGCCCGTTTTCACATGAGTGAAACAATTTGTGTAGCTATCTGAGATCAGCTGGATCACCGACGTGTCGACCCCTCTGCATCTCAGTATGCTCAGTAAGTGTCGGTGGGAGATAGAATCAAATGCTTTAGCGAAGTCGATGAACACTACCGCTAGTGTCCCCTCAACACGCTTGCAGAGCTTCATCAACCCCTCGAGAATACAGAGATTCTCAGCGCAGCCTGGGCCTCGATGAACCCCCTTTGACGTTCTTGTATGTCACAGGAGTCTCGCAACCGGTGGTTTAGCACTCCTGATAATACCCTCACAATAAGCGAGCTAATCGTAATCGGCCGCCACTGCTGGATATCTTTCCTTTTCTCAACATCGTTTGATTTAGGAATGAGGGTAGTCCAGCTACCCTTAAGACTTTTTGGCAATCCGCCTGAGAGAAGAAATCCATTGAAAAGACAGGCCAACTTCTCACCTCTCCGGTCCCACTTCAGCAGATCAGCCTTCCTAATGCCGTCAGGGCCAGGAGCAGAGCGATTCTTGACTTTCGTCAGAACCCGCAATACTTCATTCGGGGATACGGGACAGCAAAAGGGGAGATTGTCCGCTTTCGGCAGGTCCGCAAATTGCCCGAGGTCCGAAAACCTCTCTACACCGCCCCAGATCTGGGCATAGGCAGCTTCGATCACTCCTGGGTCGATATCACAAGTCACCCTAACCGTACCATCTAGGATCAACTTGGCCGCCTTGTCCTTGCTCTTCCTTACAGAGATTGAAGAGACTGATTTAAAGAATGTCTGTTACCCCTGCAAGCTCCCATAGTGCGGGCGGTTTTCCCTCTATTTTTACGCCCTATCCTCCTCTGCAAGGCCTTGACGTATGCACTGATAGTCCTGGGACTATCAGCCAGAGGGGAGATAGCGCCGGGCACCATTTTGCCCGTCAGGGAACGCACGACTATCTCCCTAACCAACTCAAGTTCCTGGAGCCCATCGAGGAATGGGTCCAGAGCGACAGGCTGAGCTGCCTCAGCATTTGTCAATTTGCAGAGAAAGGTGCACTTTAGAATCACCTGCCGTAGGGTGAATCGTTCCAGCCGAGCATGGGCAGCTCTATACAGGTCGGGGCAAGCCTTACCATCTCGAAGTAGGGCCCGCAAACAGTCAATCTCGCCACACGCTCCAGATCGCTCTGGAACGCCTCCCGACTCTTCTTTTGTCCTCCGCAACATAAGCCGCCGCATGCTTAACTCTCTGATGATTACTCAACCCACGTTGAGAACCATAGGAATTTGTACAATGGTCGCAAGGGTGGCCAATCTTCTGCACCACCCTCCGACGGGATACGCCACATCTCGCCCCATGTTGTACTGCGGACCCTCGGGCTCGATAGGTCCGCGAGCATTTGGCGCAAATGTACAATATCTTCCTGGGTCGGTGTACCTTCTGGAAATGATCAACGACACTTTTCAGTGTTGAAAGTGTCACGCCACATAGGGTGCATGGCTGCCTTGCCCACGGCACCCTGATACCCAGGTAGACTGAGTTGGGAAGCGCCTTCTTGGACGCCCAAGTACTGCGCCAGTTCTTAACCCAACTCATCAAGAGCAAACCCTTGCGGGTCTTGACGCTGGGGAACAGGATACGCTTGGCCGTAAACCTGCTAACAATCCTTTTGGGGCTTGACCCAATACTTATTCTCGGTGCCAAGACCGGAGCCCTCACCTTAAACAACGCACGACTGCGAATCGTGGTCCGATCTAGGCGGCCCGGGCTGAGAGACAGAGGGCCTTCTCTCAACCTTGATCGGAGGAAACCCGGAGGGACCCTCCGGGGCGAAGACATCTTCGAAAGGACAGAGTCCTGAAATCTTAGATGTATAGCTATGCTACTGTAAGATTAACTCACTCTCGTTTGATATACTCTCAAGTTAAAACCAACCAAATAATCATACAGTATTTCCCGCCACCTGGCCATAGCTCAAATCGGACGCCTTCAAATCCTTAAAAATTTCAGATTGCACCGGCTGGCAGTGCAAAGTAGCCGATCACCGAATGTGCCCCCGGCGGCTGCTGCGGTCAGAGACCGCGGTCTGTGACTGTAGGGACAGGCAGGCCCACCAGCGGGTCCGCACAGGTCAACGCCTACATTACCACCGACTCAACGAAGGGAATTCAGGGGCTTGCCATGGGAACTAAATGGCTGCGTGACCTCTCCCGTTGTCCACCGTGAGGTGTATACCGGGTGACGACCAATTAGCTACAGAACCCACCACAACTCCCCAGTCTAATCCCTAAGTGCATGACATCTTTTCCTTCTTAGCCCAATACACATCAAACCCCGCTGGTTCCCAGTAGCACTGCTCCCATCTGGGAGGCCAGCCGACGTGTATCAGGCATCGTCAATTCCTTTAGTATTCAGTTTGGTTCCTGCTGCGAGGGTGCAGGGCCTGCGAGCGCCAATGTACCCCTGGGGGACTTTAGCTTCAGACTAAGACCGGGGGGTTCAACCGACATAAGACCAGTCATCCGGGCAGGTTCGTACGACGAACACAGAACCCGACAACAACGACAGCAAAGGGAATTCAGGGGCTCATAAATGGAAGCCAAGGGTGCATGACCGCACCTGTCTACCAGAAGGTTGACATCGGAATGAGGAAGACACCTCGAGGCACCACACTGCCTCCCCATTCACATCCCAGGATACCTCCGATTCTTTCAACATGTGGTCACCCCAAAGGGTGACCTACCTGGTTGATCCTCCAGTAGCACAGCTCCCATCAGGAAGACTCAACGCCCCGGATTCCTCAGCCCTAGCGAGAGCTCTTTACCGAGAGACACCCCTAATAAGCCAGGAAGCAGCCGTTTTCCTAATAGACTAAAGTGCTACGCCGGCAAATTGCCGGCATAGCTTCTGGTAGCACTGCTCCCTCCAGAGAATAAGACATCTAAATTTACCTGCTAAAACTAAGTGTTTCGCCGGCATAATGCCGGCAAAATCTCTAGTTCCGTACCAACAAACATGGCTAACACATTGCTATAACCCACAGGGAGCCGAAGAGATCGGTACAGGCCAAAGCGTCCTGACACCACCCTTAGGGGGGACCTTCAGCGCCCCAATTTATTATGTGGTGATTAAAGTAAGGAGATATCTATTGGCTGAGGTGGTCGGTATGGGCAAGTATGCATCATACAACCCTAATGGGGACACCTGCAGCACTCCAAACTTCTCACAGGAATTATACGGGGTTGTGTAGAGACTGGAGGATTCTGTGTTAGCCAAAGTTCCTTGTAAGTTTTAACAAACTGGTTACCGCCCCCAGTTTCCATTGAACAGCCATATTACTATTCCTTGTCCCTTATTCCGCACCCTGACTAAGGTCAAACACAACGTGGTATCCTTCCCCGCTGCTCTCCATGCCCTTTCCAAAGTCTGGGAATTCGCTAGATAATAGATATGGGATTGGATTCCGAGTCGGCCGCACATCCCCACCAACTCCGGCTTAGAGCCAATCCTTATCCCGAAGTTACGGATCTGATTTGCCGACTTCCCTTATCTACCTTGATCTAACATGCCAGAGGCTGTTCACCTTGGAGACCTGCTGCGGATATGGGTACGGCCTGGCGCGAGATTTACACCTTCTCCCCCGGATTTTCAAGGGCCAGCGAGAGCTCACCGGACGCCGCAGGAACCGCGACGCTTTCCAGGGCACGGGCCCCTCTCTCGGGGCGAACTGCTAAACTGAGATTAGTTTTACTTGATGCACAGGCTCACAGTTGGAAGAGTTACAAAAGCAACCACTATCTCCCATGTAAACAAACAATCCACTTTTTAACATGGCACTGTTGTCGTTCTCTGTTTAAACACACATACTACCCATTTGAATTGGCTTAACACAGACATACATGCATTGCACATGCATAACACACACACACACCACACACACAATTGTGAATTTAGTCACATTTATTTTATTCCTTGTTTAGCCGGAGGTCAACATAAAATCTATACTTCCACGTATTGCATCGAATGCAATCTTATGAAGCACCTAAAAGTCGTTCCCCTTCAAAAATCAACACAATGGCATGTGAATATTTGTGGTATTTGAAAGCTGCGTTCTCCTGTGGTCCTGGATGAGACAGTCAGCTGTGGTGGAAGTGCCATGCTGCCTGACAAGAGTGCAGAGAGAGAGAGAGGGAGGAGAGACAGATTAGCCTAAGAGAGAGACAGCTCTATTACAGACTTAACCTGGGCTTTGATCACACTCCTGAGCCTGCCTTCAGATCAGCCCGAGCAACACACCGCCAATCTGACAGGCTGCTACTCTCTGCCCCTCTCCACCACTCATATCCCTCAGAATGTACAAATGTGATCAAAGAGGCATTTTCTGGTGACTGAGGTTCCCATCTGTCTGCCTACCATAGAGAAGACGGGGAGACACAAGCTGCCTGTCAGCCTGAGTGAAGTGGATGATTTCAGGGACAAACATATGAGTACAGTATGCTGGAGCACACACACACACACACACACACACACACACACACACACACACACACACACACACACACACACACACACACACACACACACACACACACACACACACACACACACACACACACACACACACACACACACACACACACACAAAGCATATGTGACAGGGCTGCCAAGTTTCACCAAAAGTTTGGAGTGAGATTTTTTGGCCGAGGGACCCAAAACCGTGTCCTCTTTCCCACCCAATCATTTTTGCTAGTGTCCTGCAAGTTTACATATTGTTCATAATAAATCAGAAATAAAAGACAATTAGAAAATGTGATAAAACATCAAAAATCTTATTAAAATAAACAAATTCATGAATTGCAAGGTCGTAGGACAGGTTTTAATTAAACATTGGGTGTGGACATATTATAAGTGGGGGTCTGGGGGTCCCCCCCCAGAAAATTTTGAGCATTAAACACTTAATTTCCTGCATTCTGGTGAATTTTTATGAAGCAATGAGTGCCTTTTCTGCATTAATTTTTATGTAAAGTAAAAGAGAACATTCAAGGTTTTGCTGACACAAATTTAATTGAATAGCCTACAATGCATGTGTAGTGCTTTCAAATATCTCCTGTAGCCTATTGTTAAAACATTTGGTTAAACTGTAATAAAGGTAATTATTCTATATCATGTCTACTATTGAGTATGGTATTTTACTAGCAGCATTAGGCTTTATTCAAATAAGAAAAAAAATTAGGGAACAGTTCAACACCAATGCAAAATAAAACATCTGGGTTACTTGGTCCCTCCTCTTAGGCTACCTTGATTTGTGTTATGAAAAGTGCTATAAATGTGCAATACATAGGCTACAGTTCATTACACAGAAGAATAAAAGCATTTTTATTGGCGGATGAGCCATTTGTTACTTTGCAAACCTAATTTTCAAACTAAATTACCAAAAACAATATACAAAACGATCCAAAGATCTTCTGAATTTACTTGAGTGAGATTGAAGGGTTAATATGTTTGATGCATGCACGCTCACCGGCCGGCGGGGACACAATTCTTATCAGCTGTAACTTGGCACGCTATCAACACACACCTCGGAAGAGAAGGTGCGGGTAGGGGGCTCGCCTCCCGCTTCGAATGCACAGTGCACATCAAAGCATAACGTTAATGCGCGTTCAGAAAGAGGATGTCACGGAACTCAGTCCGTTTAGCTTTTCAAAATAAGACTTTCAAAGTAAAAGTACCAAAAAAAATAAAAATATTACGGGGATTCATTTCTCTGCGTGAGAAATTGGAGGTGTGGCGTGTGAGCGTGTGAACTGGTTGATATGCGTGTGTCTCACGGCCAAAGCGTGAGACTTGGCAGCTATGATATGTGATGTTGGTCTTTTTCCACTCTGACACATCCTTACTTCTTCCATCACTGTGTAAATGAATGACAGCATAATGACTTGTGCCAGCTACTCCCCTCCTCCAGTGTCAAACGTGATTGGTATAAACATATATCCAGTATACACTGCTAGAAATGCACAGAAAGCAGACAGATACAGGCATATTTATTTGGTGCGGAATGGCCAAATAGAGGACATTAAGAAAAAAAGCCTGAAACCCTATTCATTAAACTCAACACTAACAGCAGTGGATTGCACTTCATTGTCTGCTCGGTGATTTGAGTAGAAAATGTAGTGCGCAGAGGCTGTGATTGTCTGCCGCATGCATTCTCTAAACAATCACATCAATAACAAATTCATAATCAACATTTTCATCAAGTCCTACACATTTTACAGCTACACTCATTATGTGTGAGCAGTAAGTAAGAGTGAACAATGTGCAATCTGCAGTCACAATAATTTTTAAACTTTATTCATTATAGCCAGAATAACAAGCATGCTTTGTTAACATAACCAACACATGTGACAAACAAAGAAAAGAAAGACAGACTAAAACTGAACTAGTGGGTTTCAAATGAATGCACATAATTATTATTTGCGTTACAATTGCATTTTGTTCATGGCCTATACAGGAAACATTAGTTCACTATCCTCACCATCTCTAATTCAATATGCAATCAGTCCTCTCTCTCTCTCTCTCCTCTCTCTCTCTCTCTCTCTCTCTCCTCTCTCTCTCTCTCTCTCTCTCTCTCTCTCTCTCTCTCTCTCTCTCTCTCCTCTCTCTCTCTCTCTCTCTCTCTCTCTTCTCTCTCTCTCTCTCTCTCATATAACACTGTTGGTGACTATATACAAGAGTCAATAAACATGTACTGTTTGCATATATGATTAAACTTAAAACAAAGTGGATACTTTTTTCTATGTAATCGTTGCTTGAATTATTAATTTCTGTATTAATAATAAATGTCTTGTGATGAATGGGAAAGCTGACTCTAATTGCCTGCTTTAAAGTGGGTGAGTACTGAATGCAAACTTATTATACCACAATGTTGACATGCAACTGGTAACACACAAGTGCTGCTACAATTCAGTTCAACACAGCAGGTTTTTCCCTCCAACATTTCCCTTTTTTATTCTTCAACTGATAAGCTTCTAATGCTTCGTTTTCTATAGAGCGGAGCGGGGTCGGTCAGAGCGGCTCAAAGCAGGACAGCTCGCTTTTAAGAATCTGGGTGGTGTTTCCACCGCCGACCCTACCCTTATTGGTAGGCGGGGTTTAGGCTGGAGGGCAATGTATCGGGTTGTGGAACAACTGTGGTCAAGCCAGCGGTCTCTCGTTTTTGCTTGGCCAAACCGGCCGCTTATATATTTAGTCTCTGTGTTGTGAGCATATTACGCTGGTAAATGTATGCACAGAGATGGCTTGGTGCAAGTCGACAGAAACAGTGAGTGAACAGCGCTGGCCGCGGCAGCTACAGGCTAACTGGTGACATCGTAGCAGCGGGACACAGTGTAGCCTTTACAGGTCCGTGAGTGTAGCTCACTGATTAATTTAACGAAGAGGAAAAACACCACACAAAGTGCTGTGCATTTTTCGCTAAGCACAAGACTCTCCTCACTCTTGCCATGGTGAATACACACGGCGATTCAATGCGGAAATGATCATTTTGACCAATCAACGGACGGCAGTGTGCAGCTCTACCTTTTCAGCACCTTTTCAGGTGGCTGGTATATGGCCTCAGATCAGTAGCCTATCAATATTAATCAAGGCACAGAAAGGATTCACACTTGTATTTTGTGATTTATATATAAATGACTCTCTTCTCACAAATACATTTCAATGCACATGTAACCCAGGGTTACATAACACCTTTTAATTTAATCAGAATTTAATCAAAACCCAGTAGAATAGTTGTTACTTGTCAGAGGGAAATACATAGTTTGTGTATATTGTCGTTTTAAATAGTGACACAAAAAACTGATAGACATATAAGAGAAAAGTATTGCAATGTGCATTTATTAATATGGTATGATTTGTTTAATATGGTGTGATTTGTTTAATCACCTGTCACTTAAAAAGATCGCTTGGCAACTGTTTGGCTCAGTAGCCAATGAGAAATTAAACCCGCCCCTCCTAACCGTCAGTAGACGGCAGCTAGGGTGATTCTTCCTTTTCGGGACGAGCCACAAAGAGATCGACCGTTAACAACTCTTTTTAAACAGTTGGCCAAAGAAACAGAGATTCCCCCCGTCATTAAAGTCCCGAAAAGCCCGCACCGTGATATCGAAACCCTTGGTGAGTCTCCAGGTGTAAAAATTAGATTTAGAATTGTGTTTTTAGTGTGATAAATAACACGCTAACTAGATGCTACTAGCTGCTAACTAGCCGCGGCTAACGCTGTTTGCTAACGTTCTAGCATAGCACGCAGTGACACTGCACTTGGCGTGCCGTGACTGATCTAGGGGAGGGAATGTGAGGCCCGTTGCTGGGCTGCGGTCTGCTGGCAGACCGTAGGTTTAGCGGTGGGTTGAGCATTTCTTCCACTGTGTGATGTTGTGGTGTGTTGATGTGTCAGTGATGCTGCTAGCTGTGTTTATTTGCCTTTATGGTGAAAAAGCAATATGAGCTGTAAAGCTGTGAGTTAATGGTGCTAGCTTTGAAATGATAAATTATTCCAGTGACTAATCTATAGCTTGCTGAGTATATAACAGAATGAAAATACAATTTAAATGGGTTTTTGAAGTGTTTTATTTGAACAGATTTATATAGAGTTAAAAGTGTCAATCATTTATGTTTTACACTGTGTTAAGTTACCTAGAATATGATATGACTGAAATGTATAATTAGATAGATTAAGTCTTTTGGCTTTGTTGTCAAGGCCGGGTTTTTTTGTGTGGACCGGAACGTCTTCATCCTGCTCGCCCTCCCTGGAGTCCCGCAGCGGTGTGCAGACTGGCGAGCTACCCATCAGAGGGATCCTTTTGGACCCAGAACAATAAGGCAACTTCTCTCTGCAGCATTGCAGTGACCAGAGACTTTGACTTATTAGATACTTTAGAATAGGCCAATCTTAATTTTTACTGTGTTTTTACTGTGTCATTGAACTGTGTTATTTAGGGATGTGTTAAGTATTCAGAGGTATTTTGAAACCTGTTTATATTTTATTTTAAGGGTTGACTCTTTTCCAGAGTCTTTGCCTAAGAGCAAGGTGTTTTAATAGTAAAAACTTCCTGGTTTCAGTGAGGGTATATAATAAATAAATAGCAACCTAAAAATAGATAACTTCTTATTAAATAAGAGAAGTGGCCATAAATTAATTAATAATAAATAGATAATATAAACCTAAACCTAAACATAGATATCTAGATAATACATAAGAAAAGTGGCCATAAATAATAAAGACTAAATAGAAGAAAAAAATATATTAAAAGTACTTAATACCAAATAAATTAAAGTAAGTGAAACCAGGAAAGGTAACATAAAATAAGGGTATAAATAAGAAAGGTATTTGTGATAAGTTTATTTTTTTTCCACATTTTATTTTTAAATCATTTTATATTCTACATAATTGTTCTGTTGATCATTTTTTCTACTTAAATAAAACCAAAAGGTAAGAGACAAACCGCATTTGAAAATAAGAAAAAAGAAAGACATTCTCTTACCATTGAAATATATATCTATTGTTTCCGTGTGTCATTTCTTGTGCAGACAGTACCATATCTCTCCTTTTACGAACCCTAGAATCTTCTGGTGATTAGCCCATATATTGATTTTTGATTGTATACTAGTAGTTGTGTTTATTAAAAGACACCAGGTACCGGTTACACACACATAAATGGATACCGTCATATATAAATGTAAAATAAATCCATCTATAATAAAAAGTTTCACAAACACATTTCCGATCCACACACAAATGTGTCTTGTTTTAAATAAATGTAATATAAATCCATAAATATATTAATTTAAAAAAGATTTGCAATTTTCATCAAAAATGTGTTTGGATGTTGTTACATTTATATACAAACTGTTACATTTGAATTTACAAAATGCTTTTAATTTGTGAACTTCCTTGCATTCATGTGTGAATTGGCCTGTATTTGTGTGAGATTTATGAGACTCCCCTCACGTCTGCTGAATTCACGAATGTGTTTTTTTCAACCAGGAACTAGCTATAGCCAATCGGATGTCTTCCTTGTTTTCAGCCAATCACATGAGCGCAGTCCCACAGGGGTCCGCTTATGCCCAGAGACACAGAACGGTACGGTAGATGGCACGACTGAATGAGCTCAACCTCAATGCATTATTTTTAAAACTGCCGTGGAGTTGTTTTGCTGCAGTGGAGCACGATTTTGGTGAATCATAAACGAGTCACCAACAATTCCAGCATTTGCAGCGTCCATTTCTCCAAAGAAGAGTTTA
Organism: Ammodytes dubius; assembly: GCA_026122265.1. Lineage (NCBI taxonomy): Eukaryota > Metazoa > Chordata > Actinopteri > Uranoscopiformes > Ammodytidae > Ammodytes > Ammodytes dubius. Next base: position 2,460,984 of record CM047509.1, on the reverse strand, counting down.
GTAACTTTGGCTAGAAGGCTTTGCAGAGCGGCTATGTCTAGCTGATGCCTGCTGGAGCTGCCTTTCTTTACTTCACCGACCCCGTGCTGATTGCCGATCATGTAAGTCACTTACCAGCTTAACTGTACATTACATTTTACTGTCTTATTAGCTTTAGTTATGCTACTACAGTGTAGTCCACTTGTGTGTGTTGCTAACATTTAGCCCTAGGCCCAGTGTTTGAAGCTACCGTAGCTAACGGTGTTATCATCATAGATAGTAAATAATAGGTTATCATAGTAGCCTACTACTGAATGTTTATTTTTAGCAGGTCATGCTAGCTACCTTGATGACAATCACACAAAATATGGCCACTGAATTAAGAATTATATTATACCCTAACAGAATATCTCTGTATTACAGCATTACAGACAGCCTATGCCAGAGTGACTGCTATAGTGTTGAGGGCTAATGTGACATTGAGCCTGAGCCAAGGCTTTTTATTGCATCCCATGCCTACTGTTCTCTCATGAGCTGTCAAAGTCATCCAAAAGTACCCTGGGGCCTTCCGGACTTTTTGTATAGGGGCCCAGAATTTGGTGATACGGCCCTGTGCACAGGAACAATGCACCCCAAGTATGAAACACTATGCACACATCTTCCTTTTCTATTCAGGGATCTGATTCATTTTCTTTTTGCACATTAGGTAAGCAATGGTCTTTGGTAAGGTAGTGTTGATAATATTATCATAGTATTTCACTTGTTATGCTTCTTAACAAAAGAAAAATAAAGCATTGAGATTAGCATTTCTTGATCCGACAAAATTACCACTAAATTGAACCAACTGGTAGTATTCTGACTTACAACTGAACTGAGTTCTTTTTACACAGCAATTCTATGTGTTGTATGTGTGTGGAAACAAAACTATATGTACAAAGGGTGGTAAAGCAAATTCACCTTGACTATCTAGTGCACGGTAATTACACCAGTGTCTCAAATTTATAGTAGTAAACTTTTATTTTTCTCAATATTTCTGCTACGTGGGACCTTTTAGAGGGAAGCATAAAATGAGATTTTCAAAAAAATCTAATACATCAATATCTGCCCTTACCAACTGGCTGGTAGCCCTGACTCGTAGGGCCTCCAAATGGGTTGCGACTGCCAAAAGAGCCTCCGTCAAGGGATCCATATGACATTCTGTCTGATGGTTGGGATTAGCTGCAGGCACCTACGGAATAAACAATATTACATAAATTGAAGTCCATTTTCTCTCTCTGAAAATGAATGCACTCACAGTTATAGTTTGTCTCCCTACTGCAGCCACACTCTTCTTCTTTTTTTATACTCATTCATTAATTTAATTTTCCTTTATTTAACCTCGAAAGATCAATTGAGGGGTGACCCTCTTTTACAATGACGTCGAGGTATATACATACACACAATAAACAATAAAAATATGCAACAAGCCTACAAAGAGACAAAAACAATTAAAACATTCAGATCAATTGAATGAAGCAGAACATAGCCAAATTAAAACAGTTACAAGTAGACTGGGACTGATTCAAAATAATTAGTTTAAATTGGTTAACAGTTATGAGTGTATTTATTTTAATTTGATGCTGTAGGTTGTTTTAGGTTATTACACATAGTGGGTACAGATTTCAAGTTAGTAATGTTAAACCCATGTGGTCTGTGGCTTGACCTCACTCTGCAGGGGAAGCTCACACAAGCAGCAAGAGCAAACAGGTAGGTGAAGTAACCAGTAATTTACAAGGTGATGCCGGAGGTGGACATTAGGGGGTGCTGGTGACTGGAATGGTAACCTGAGATGAGTGCAGAAGAACCGAGGTGTGGGCGTGTGCTGAGTAGGATTGCACTACATAATACTCTGGTTGCGTTCCGAATCGCATACTTTCTACTATATAGTATGTAGAAAAAAGATTTAGGATGTCCCGTCTTGTGGCCAGATTTAGGATGGTTAGAAGTACCCGGATGTCCTACTTTATGCGGCCAAGATTGTTAGTGTTGAAAACTGCATCCTATTTGGGCGATTCTGACCCACAATCCAGTGCGCACGTGAAGTGACGTCACATCGACGAAGCTTCCATATGAAAACAAACGGGAATGCGACGGATATAAAATCAAGAGGCAAGATCAAGGCGCAATGTTATGATGAAATAAGAGAGTAAAGTATGTCCCAATAGTATGCCTACGGCATCCTAACTAGATTATTTTTATCGTCGGATGTAGTATGTAGAATAGAAAAAAGAAAGAGTATGCGATTGGAACGAACTTGAGTCCCTCACCATCTTCCAGTCCAAACTCAAGACCCATCTCTTCTCCTCCGCCTACCCCTAGTTCACCCACCAACCCAACTCTACATGTTCTTTTTGTTTGTTTATTGTTTTGTTTTTGTAAAGCGCTCTGAGTGAGAGAAGAGCGCTATATAAATAAAATGTATTATTTTATTATTATTACATGCTGGATATTGCACGCCACACTTTGGCTTCCATGGTGTGTTGGGTGAATTCTCTTTGAATAGATCTGCCTGGTTCCAAAACAAGTCAAAATGGTTGCACCCCTTAGTTGGTGGCATCAGGCATTCAGTAACTAAAGCCTTGTTTTCATTGATTCCACTGTCAAAAGTTAGTAAGGTTAACAAAATAAGCGAGCTGTGCCGGACGCATTTTCGTCCTCCTTTAATCGGGTACCCAGCCGTCTGAAAAGGGTACCAAAAGGGTGGAGCTACACACTGCAGTCCATTGATGGTCGAAAGATTACTTTCCGTGTGAGAGTAAAACCGCCGTGTGAAGTCATCTAATGAAAAGTGTTGTGTGGAAAAAGATAATGCTACACTATGTCTGATGTCACCATAGTTACTAACGCTATGGTCAGCCAACAGTCACATAGCTGCCGCGGCCAGCGCCTTTCCGCAGCTCTTACCCATATATACTGATTATACTGTGACCGCAGCTATCGGCGTTCTAGGTTAGGTTAGGTTAAACTTTATTGTCCCCGTGGGGAAATTTGTCTTGGGCACAGTGCATCATTGCTTTCTGAAACATTCAGAGTACAACAGAACAAGAACAAAAACACAACCACAGACACAAACACAACCAGACAAACTAACATTTAAACATTGAGAACATGGAGCTTGATATACTTTAAATGGCACTTTGATGTAAAGCATAGAAATCTACAGTGTGGAGCTAGAGTACTAGTGTGCATTGCACTAGAGCTCATGGATAAAGTGCACAAGTTCTACATAAACCATCCCTACCAAGTAAGGGTGCTGTCGGCAGTGGAAACGCAAGCCAGATCTAAGGTTACTGTGCCCTGCTGAACCGAACTGTGCTGCTCAATGGAAACCAGCAGTAAAAGAACCAGGCTTTAAGACGTGAACCCACTGCCATGATGGGAGAAGAGGATGCAGAAAGCTCATATGATTACTGCTGAAAAGGTCAAATCATCATGTGGACATGTGTTTGACACACACACACACACACACACACACACACACACACACACACACACACACACACACACACACACACACACACACACACACACACACACACACACATCAAACTCTGATCAACACATGTCTCTCAGTGTGTCAGCATCTCGACCAAAATGTCAGAATGTGTTGCTGGTCAAGTGGCTAATGCTATTTTCCCACCGTGAAAGACAAGCATTTACACAAGAATGTGATCCACTCCAAGACATTGTGAAGCTGGCCTATAGGATTGGCATTATGGCTACGACAGAGGAGCAGCCACAGATCCAGTGTCCACACATCACGGGCAGACACATTCGATGGGCCAAGAGAACGTTTAAGCCGATTAATTCTCATAGAGAAGGGAGATTAGTTACTTTTGGCAGTCCATAAACAATCTTCCCTCTCCTTGATTTCAAGCCCAGTGACTGCGATTCACACCCCCTTTGAAGTGTGTACATGCACCGCCCCCGTCTGCATACAAGAAGCACACTCATGGAAGCACACTAGCACACAATGCATCTGGCTGACCTCCCCCTTCACCACTGTGTAGAATTATCAACCCCCCAGGTTTTTCACTTAGTTGCTCACACAAGTTAAAATTGAGGTAATTAGAGCAATGATGAAACATAAAATAAAAGATGCATTGCTGTGTCAGTTCTCATGCACATGACAGCATCATAGACGGCCATGTCCTCAGCTGAAGCATGATCACCGTAGTTAGAACGGATTCACCATCCAAACTGCAAACTGCACATTTTTGCAGGACTCTATGTGAAAAATAACCTTCAAATAAAAAAGTATGCAACATGAAAGTGTAACCATCTGTTAACATACAGTATGTGTGAGGCAGTGATTAATTATAAGCTGCACTCGACATGTGTAGTGGTTACAGTTTATTCAGATTATTTTTTTTATTAGAAACTAATATTGCTTTGATAACTATCAAAGTTCCTAGGGGCACCACCTTTTACACAAGGAAAAATAACAAAGTCTGTCTCGTTTCATCAATGGTTTGTCTTTAATGTTGATTAACTTGATTATCAATTACAACCACAATTCCGAAAAAGTTTAAAATGTGAATACAACAGAAAATGTTCCTAAATCCTTTTCAACATGTATTCAATATAAAACAGTACAAATACATCATATTTGTTTAAACTAGGGCTGTCAAACGATTAAAAATTGTAATCAGAGTAATCACAGGATTCTGTGGATTAATCACGATTAATTTTACCATTCGAAAAATGCCTGAAAAATTCGAATTTTCTCTGTATATTGTTGTATGAACAGAAAGATAAAGGACAGAAGGTGGATATGCACATTTAAAATTACTATTTCTATTAATTGAAAATCCAAATGATGGTTTTTATACTGAAAATAAATTTAAATCAAACGAAGATATATACCTACCACACCATAATTCAAGTGGTTTGTCTTTTTACTATGTCTTTGGGCAAATATAGGCTATATAATGGCATGTATTTTGTGAATCTATAGGTTGTTCATTCTTGAATACAACTTGAATACAGTCCGCGGTGTGTGTGTGTGTGTGTGTGTGTGTTTTTACGCGCGAACAAGTCCTAGGGGACTGTTCATGTGTGCCAGGAAGCCGACGTTATGTTGATGTCTTCTCACACACACACCCTCTGAAAACTGCAGACGTTTGTGTCCTCGCGGGCTATGAACAGAGCGGACAATGTTTCTCCTCCTGTTGCTCCCGACATCAACTATCACCCGCGGCAGTTGATTTTATACTATCTATATGCCCCCGACACAGACGTGACCGTTAACAGTTTAAAACACGGCATGGGCTAGCTAGCGTGCTGTTATGTTTTGCTGCGCGCAGCTACTGATCCTGGGTCAGTCACAACGTTAGACTGACTGTAGGACAGAGCCGGTGGGATGTACGGCGCGGATCATTCTGCACATGCGTTAATTGCGATAAAAAAATGAACCCGTTCATTCTGCACATGCGTTAATTGCGATAAAAAAATAACCCGTTAATTCCAGAAATTAATCACCCTGCGTTAACGCGATAATTTTGACAGCCCTAGTTTAAACTGATAAACTTTATTGTTTTTTTGTAAATATACACAAATAGGGGAGAGTGAGGTGAGTTGTGCCAGTGGGGAAGTAGTGCCACCCCTTGTTTCTAAAAAGAACATAGAAGAAATTGGAAATGTGACCACATATTTTTGAAGAGTCATCCATTTCACTCATGTAATGAGATGAAAGCACATTCAAACAGTTTTTTGTCTTTCAAAGTAACATTTCTATGATCAAGGTTTTTTGATTATTGTGTCAGAACAATTTTTGACACATTTGAAAACATTTGTCACATGTTTTAGTGTTTAGTATGTTACACTTTGAGTCTGTAAGTAAGTAAGATAAGTAAGTAAGTAAGTAAAATGTATTTATAAAAGCACATTTATAACAAAGTGCCGTACATAGGGCATTCAGTATAGGTAAAAATGAAGGTAAAATACCAATAACATAAAATAAAATAAAAGACATAAAGCCCAGACATCCACATATAAACAAAGATAGTCGTGCAGAGGTAAAATGGATAATGGGGAGGAAAAGCCAGGGTGTGCAGATGGGTTTTGAGCCTTGTTTTAAAGGCAGAAATGGAGGGAGCATCACTTATGTCAGGTGGCAGTGGGTTCCACAAGCGTGGAACAGCTACTGCCAAGTGCATTTCTGAGAGTTGTACCAGTGGCATGGCTGTATATTATGATGATGATGATGATGATGGTGACTGTCATTCTGAGCTTTGCAGGTAAAATCACATAGACCTGCTGGGCCTTGTTTAAGAAAATGTACCCTCAATCTTTGTCAAATATTTACTTTATATAAACCTTAAATGAGCAATTTTTCCAATGGATTCGTCTTGCTTTTATATAGCATTACAGTTTATGAGATATATATCAATGGCACAATTTACCCCAAGGTATTCCCTCCAAAGGCACAACTTACCCCACACCGGGGGCAAGTTGTTCCACAAGACCACTTTTTTCAAAGCTATATTTCTTAGACAGTTTATTTCAGATCCAAAGTTAGTGTTGCCAGGGATGCACCACATACTGAAATATACATACATATTTTAGTTGGAGACATTACTGTCAAGGCCTCACTTTAAAGTCACTTTGAGTAAAAAGTGGCACAACCCACCCTACTCTCCCCTATACAATTTGAAAATAGCAAAACTTTAAAACAAGGTTGGAACAGGGGCAGTAACCTTTGCACATCCCTAAAAAAAAATCACACTCTGCCTTACCATACAAACCATATGCAGGCCACATGAATAAATGATTTAAGATAAAATGCTCTGTCTGTGTTCTTCATAATAGCATAGTAGTGTATGTGTATTTCAACAACTATGTATGTGTGTGCGTGTGTGTGTGTGTCCAATAACAGACAGTGAAATTCACAGAAAAATACATCATCATCATTATCTTCAACCGCTTATCCGGAGTCGGGTCGCGGGGGCAGCAGCTTGAGCAGGGAACCCTGAACTTCTCTTTCCCGGGCCACATCAACCAGCTCTGCCTGGGGGATCCCGAGGCGTTCCCAGGCCAGCGTGGAGATATAATCTCTCCACCTAGTCCTGGGTCTTCCCCGAGGCCTCCTTCCAGCTGGACACTCCTGAAACACCTCCCTAGGGAGGCGCCCCGGGGGCATCCTTACCAGATGCCTGAACCACCTCAACTGGCTCCTTTCGACGCAAAGGAGTAGAATGACTGAGCTTCTAACCCTATCGCTAAGGGACACGCCAGTCACCCTCCTGAGAAAGCCCATTTCGGCCGCTTGTACCGGCGATCTCGTTCTTTCGGTCATTACCCAGCCTTCAGGACCATAGGTGACGGTAGGAATGAAGATTGACCGGTAGATCTAATGCTTTGCCTTCCAACTCAGCTCTCTTTTTGTCACACCAGTGCGGTAAAGCGAGTGCAAAACTGCCCCTGCTGCTCCGATTCTCCCGCTACATTGTTCCCTCAACAAACAAGGCCCCAAGGTACTTGAACTCCTGCACTTGGGGTAAGGACTCATTCCCTACCTGTAGTAGACAATCAATCAGTTTCCTGTTGAACACCATGGCCTCAGATTTAGAGGTGCTGATCCTCATCCCAACCGCTTCACACTCGGCTGCAAACCGATCCAGTGAGAGCTGAAGGTCACAGACCGATGATGACATCAGAACCACATCATCTGCAAACAGCAGAGTTGGGATCCTCAGCCCACCCAACTGCAACCCCTCCCCACCACGACTACGCCTTGATATCCTGTCCATGAATATCACAATCAGGATTGGTGATAAAGCACAGCCCTGGTGGAGGCCAACCGCCACCGAAAACGAGTCCGAGGCGACCCTTTCATCCACCGGGGTAAACTCCAACGTAGTAGCAGTCAGCCGGGGGCTCGTGAGTATCCACACACCGGCCCGGTGCCTCACACCTTGGGCAACTCCAGAGAAGAATAGAGTCCAACCCCTATCCAGAAGTACGGTTCCAGAGCCAAGACTGTGCATGGAGGTCAGCCCTACCAGATCTAATTCGTAGCGCTCCACCTCCCGCACCAGTTCCGGCTCCTTCCCCCACAGCAAGGTAACATTCCACGTCCCCAAAGCTAACCTCTGCCGCCGGGGTTTGGTCCATCGTGGTCCCTGCCCTTCACTGCCTCCCATAAGGCAGTGCACCCAACCCCAACGGTTCCTCTGATGAGCGGTGGGCCCATCAGTTGTAGAGGGTGCCGCATTGCTTCTTCGGGCTGTGCCCGGCTGGGTCCCCTGGCAGACCCGGCCACCAGACGCTCGCAGACGGGCTTCCTCCGGGCAGGGTCTCTCTTCCTTTAACTTGCTCTTCCATGAGGTCTTTGTGAACCATTCTTAGTCGGGACCCTCACCTGAGACCACTTTGCTTTGGGAGACCCTACCAGGAGCACTATGCTCCAGACAACACAGCTCTCAGGTTCATAGGGGCACACAAACCTCTCCACAACAATAAGGTGATGTTTCCTGGAGAGATATACAGCTCAATGTAAATCCATGAAAACATCATGTTTTGATCCCATGGTTAATTGAGGATAAGTTTGTGAATGTGGTAATATTACACATTCATCCTGCTCTTATAACTTGAAATTAAATCTTTCTATGATTTTTCAGATGTTTCATGAATTATGTCCTTGCCTATAATAGGGGAAGGTGGGGTGATTTGTGCAACTTTCAGATTCAGATTCAGATTTTATTTGTCACATACACAATACATTGCAGTGAAATGTACACAGTCGGCTCCATGCTAAATATACGCATAACAAACATAACAAAACAGTAAACATTCAATATGTCAGAGGGTTATTGCACATAGTCTAAAGAGCGGGGGGGGGGGGGGGGGGTTACTTAAATAAATATAAATAAATATATATAAGTGCAGTTGCTCAAAGTGCTTTAATCAGTGCCATTTAGATACCTGACAGCTTGGGGGTAGAAACTCTTCCTGAGTCTCTCAGTCCTTGCCGCCAGTGAGCAGTATCTCTTTCCTGAGCGGAGCAGAGAGAATAGTCCATAGCCTGGATGGCTGGGGTCCTTCAGGATGCTGCTGGTCTTGCCCTTGCACCGCTTGGTGTAAATGTCTGCTAGACTGGGGAGTTTCCCTATTATGGTACGCTCAGCTGAACGCACCACTCTCTGCAGAGCCTTACGGTCCTGAATGGTGGTGTTCCCATACCAAGCGGTGATGTTCCCAGTCAGCATGCTCTCAATGGTGCATGTGTAGAAGCTCTGCAGGACTGGTTTGGAGGCTCTGAATTTCTTCAGCCTCCTGAGATGGAACAGTCTCTGTCTGGCTTTCTTTCCCACGGAGTCCAGGTGGGTAGACCACGTCAGATCATCGGTGATCTGGACACCGAGGTACTAAAATGTATCCACCCTCTCCACAGGGGTCCCATTGATGGATACAGGCGTGTAGTCCCGCACCTGTGTCCTCCCGAAGTCCACCAGCATCTCCTTAGTCTTGCTGGCGTTGAGGTGCAGATTGTTTTTCAGACACCATTGTGTCAGGCACCTCACCTCCTCCAGGTAGGCCGTCTCGTCGTTGTTCTGGATGAGGCCTACCACTACGGTGTCGTCAGCAAACTTTATGATGGTATTTGAGTCTGCGTGGCGGCACAATCGTGTGTGTACAGGGAGTACAGTAGAGGGGACAGAACACAGCCCTGGGGGGCCCCTGTGTTGAGGGTGAGGGGGATGAGGTGTGCCGGCCTGCTTTCACCACCTGAGGTCTCTCTGTCAAAAAGTCCAGGATCCACCTGCAGAGGGCGTCGTTCAGCCCCAGGCTCCTGAGCTTTATGATGAGGGTGGAGGGGAGGATGGTATTAAAGGCTGAACTATAGTCAACAAATAGTAGTCTCACATAGTTCAACACTTTCCCCTTACTCTTGTCCAGGTGTGATAGGACAGTGTGTAGTATGTGAGTAATGGCATCCTCAGTGGATCTGTTGGGCCGGTACGCGAATTGTAGAGGGTCCAGGGTGTTGGGCAGTGAGGAGCAGATGTGGGCCTTGACCAGCTTCTCGAAACACTTCATCACCACAGAGGTAAGTGCAACTGGGCGATAATCATTATGAACAGGCTGGTCTAGGTTTTTTGGGTATGGGGATGATGGTGGACCTTTTAAAGCATGTGGGGATGATGGACTGTGCCAGGGACAGGTTGAATATAGCCGTGAACACTGGTGCCAATTGATCGACGCAGACCTTGAGAACCCGCCCTGCTATCTCATCTGGTCCTTCAGCCTTCCTGGCGTTCACCAGCTTAAATGTCCTCCTGACATCATGTTCAGAGAGAACGAGTGGTCCTCCGCTCCCTCCTACTCCGCCGCTCTCCCTCCCTGGTGCCATGGCCCCTTGGCAGGTGTCAAAGCGTGCAAAAAAAGTGTTGAGGTTATCCACCAACTCCTTACTTGCACCTCCCGAGGAGGGGGGCGGGGTTTATAGTCAGTCATGATTTTTAGCCCCTGCCATACGCTCCTGAGGTCTCCTTGCTGGAATTTGGACTCCATCCTCTCCCCATATTCCCTCTTGGCATCCTTCACTACCTTTCTCACATTGTATGCTGCTGCTTTGTAGTCATCCATATTGCCAGTCTCCAATCCTAATTTATATGCAGCCGTGCGTTGTTTCAGGGCATTCCGGGTATTATTATTTATCCATGGTTTCTGGTTTTCAAATACTTTAACAGTCACTTTGGGGACATGCCTGTCTGTGGTTGTGGAGATAATATTAATGACATTCTCAGTGAACACATTAATGTCAGTGTTAATATCTACAGTGCAGTTCTTGAACATACCCCAAAGTGCTTCGTGAAGTGCTACTCGCATGCTGTCCTCTGATTGGTCCGTCCACCGACGCACCTGTCTCGTCATCGGGGGTTCCCTTCGTAGTTTGTTGACATACGATGGCCAGAGGAAGATAGCGCATGGTCGCTTTTCCCTACAGGAGCAAGAGACTGGGCCTTGTATCCACCCTTAAACGGAGTATAACAATGATCCAGTGTTCTTGACCCTCTTGTAGCACAGTCAATGTGTTGATAAAGGTTTGGCATCACTTTCTTCAAATTCGCCTTGTTGAAATCGCCAGCAACCGCTAGTGCGGCCATTGGATCGCTAACCTGGTAGCTGTTCAGTGCATCGTGAAGCACTGTTAAAGCTGTTTTTGTACATGCCTGGGGAGGAATGTACACTGCTACGATTACCACAGATGTAAATTCGCGTGGAAGATAGTGAGGCCGACATTTTATTGCCAGGAATTCCATCTCAGGGGAGCAAAAGCGCCGCAGCACGGTGATGTTTCCGCTGTGACACCAGCCCTCATTTACCATGACGGCTACGCCACCTCCGATCTCCTTCTTGGACTCCTCAAAAGTTCTGTCAGACCGGTAAACGGAGAGATTCTCCATCGGTTTTATGGAATGGTCTGCTTTGGACTGATTAAGCCAGGTTTCAGTGAACAGGAAGATGTTACAGTTCCTTATGTCTCGTTCAAATGCACAACGCAAACGGAGATCATCCACTTTTTCATCGTTCAAGGACTGGACATTGGCAACCATGATACTTGGCAAGGGTGGCTTGTGTACGCGGGCCCTCAGGGCATGCTTCACCCCTCCGCGTTTTCCTCTGGATCTTCTCCGAGGTTGTTGAGGTTGTTGAGCTGCACTCCTCAGGATCTCAGCCGGGAGCGTGCAAGCCCAAACATCAGATGGACTACGTATAAGGTGAGTTGATAATCCGATGTCGATGAGTGCCTGGGAGTTGTATGTGATTATACCCAGTGCTGTATTAGCAAAAATATCCAGTGTTATCACCCAGATTACAAAAAAAACATAGATTTAGCGGGGCCGGCTTGACGGCTGCGGGAGCGGTCCGCGCCATCTTTTTACTCAAAGTGATTTTAAAGTGAGGCCTTGACAGTTATGTCTCCAACTCAAATATGTACATATATTTCAGGATGTTGTGCATCCCTGGCAATAAAAACTTTGGATCTGGAATAAACTGTTTAAGAAATATAGCTTTCGGAAAAAAAGTTGTCTTGTCATTGTGTCACAATGACAAAGTCACCATCATCATCTTTCTGGCCATCTGAACTCTCATCAGTGGTGTCGTTAAGTGGAATTGAGATGTCACTCTCTTCTGAGCTACTGTAGACAATCACTTTCTTTTGGTGACCAGCGTATACAGCCATGCCACTGGCACAACTCTCAGAAATGTACTTTGCACTAGTTGCTCCGTGCTTGTGGAACCAACTGCCACCTGACAAATGTGATTCCCCCTACATTGCTGCCTTTAAATCAAGGCTCAAAACCCATATGTACACCCTGGTGTTTCCTCCCCATTAACCTCTGCACTACTTACTTACCTCTGCACTACTATCTGTGTTTATGTGGATGTATGGGCTTTACGTCTTTTATTTTGGTTATTGTTATTTTACCTTCATTGTTTACCTACTGAATGCACTATGTACAGCACTTTGGACAGTGCAAACTGTCATAAATGTGCTTTTATAAATACATTTTACTTACTTACTTTCTTATAACTCACCCAGGCCCTTGCGCACAAATCACCCCATCTCCAGAATTTTGGATAATAGGCATGATGCAGCAATTTAGGGTTGACATTGTGCTAACTATATAGACTCAAAGTGTAGCATACCAAAGCACTAAAACATGTGTCAAATGTTTTCAAACGTGTCTATAATTGTTCAGACACAATAATCAAAAAACCTTGATCATGGAAATTTTACTTTGAAAGGCAAAACACAGTTTTTTGAGCTTAAATGTGCTTATATCTTATTCCTTGTGTCTCCCTTCTTTACAGGATGAGTCAAATGGATGGCTCTTCTTAAATATGTGGTCACATTTCCAATTTCTTCCACGGTTTTCTAGAAACAAGGGGTTTTGCAACTTCCAAAATGCACAAATCACCCCACCTTCCCCTATATAACTATAACTAATAACAATACAACATGTATCACAGTTCCCTCGTTTCCACCAGGGGTATCTTTGCTCTTCAGAAATTCACACATCATCTATAAAATAGTAAACATTTAAAATGTCAAGGTATAAGAACAGGATGAAAATCTAATGTTACAAGATTCATGTATTTAACCTCAATTGACCAGTCAAAAATTGTGTTAGAATGGAAGTCAATGGGGCTAAAAAATGGCCTTAGGAGGCAGAGTGTGAGTAAAATGAATAAACAGTGCATTATAGTGTTAATATATGAATTGAGGATAAAATTCATAAATTGCCCAGAAAACAATAGCCTTGACCAAATATGAAGCCATTTGCATGAACACAACCTCAGCAGTTGGAAAATGAAAAACCTAAATGTACCAAAAAGGGCCTAAGATGCACTGAAGGTTAAAAGATTGGGAAAGCTGTAGAATGTTTTACCATTCTGAGGGCTTCTCCTGTAAATCTCAAGAATAAACGTGTCTTTTAAAGCAATTTTACTGCCAACTCAAAATATATAAAACATTCTGCTAGCTGACCATGTTAATAGCACATAAATGTCTCTTTTGAATGGAGACAGTTCTCCCTTTTGGATGGAAAATTGGTCCTTATGCTGGTAAACAAGAGTACAAGTGCGGTAGAGCTGTGTGCCCCCCTGTGTGACTCTGCAGGACACAAAGGGATGGTAAATACAGAGCTGGCAGGGCAGAGTGACTGGATCCACAGACACTCACCAACCCCCACTGCTTTTCATTCAGTCTCCCACTCTTTTCACAGCTGTCATTATCAGCAACACAGGGCTTAGCTCAGCCCGCGCAGGCAACTGAGCAGAAATAAGCCTACACACTGGACACAAACGCTGCATTTATCACAAACAAGCAAGGGCCGACCTGAGGCGGGACCGTGTGTGAGGCTTCAAGTGATGGGGATTTTTTGAAGGCTGTTATCAACATTTCCAGACCAACATGACCATAAATGTGTTTTTTATTAAATACTTTTATGTATTCAGCCATTTTCTCATGACATAAATCCATATTTAAGATGTTTCCATTAGTCTTGATTATGTTTACGAACTTAATGAACATTTAAATTAGAATTATCTTTACTTTTCAAGAACATGTAATAATTCTAGAGCATATTTTCGCCCTTTCTCAAAACACACACCAGCTGGGACAAAACTGCACCATTTGAAACGTGTCACCAAATATGATGACCGTATACATGCCATGCTAACAAAATAAGTGTTCAATGTTTGCTAATGCAGGAAAATAATGATACAATTGCTGTACAGCTTGCACAGAAAACAATGGGAACTGGAGTGTGTTAAATGTGTGTGAAAATAAATATCTTTCGGTCATTCTTTTACCAGATAAGTAGTCAACACTTTTTTTCTGTAGGATTACGCTGATCATCCTTCCCAGCAGCCTTTGCTTTGTATTGCTTTTTATCAGACTTTGGAAAATTTCAGGTGCATCAATTTTCTCAATCATTTCCAAGACAATAAATGGTATTTTCAAGGAGGGTTCCTGCAGTCCACTGAGCAATTATTTTGTAATTACAGTGAAAGAAGAACAGTCGGCACAGTGGATAAGTGCCCCTGATCTATTTGACTAACAAAGAATGCCTTGAAATGATACCTGCATAGAGCACGGAGGGGATTGTGTAATGTCAAGGCTATTTGATGAGTTGAATGAGTTATGAATGAACAACCCAACCTCTTGCTCTTTCATATAATATGTTTGTTTGATAAAACCTCACCATTTCTTCTCTAGCCCCTTCTACACAGCCAGTGAAAGGCGGAAAATGCCGTTCTGTTACGCCCCTGTTCCGTGACGTTTCACGATCTAAACATGCCTGCCTGAAAGATGTGCACCGAAGGCGGGAGTGCACCTTGGTTTCAACCAAACTGAACTTGGCAGGTGTGAATACGCCCTAAGTTTGGTCACAGAGTTACATAGTTACCGTTGCTATGGAGTAAGTAACTATTTTCTACTGTAAGCAATAACAACATTTCTAAATCAATAAAACCAAACCTATAGACAATGTTTTCCTTTAACCCTTCCAACCCGGAGCCCGCAGTACTGCGTTCTACTGCGTTCTGTTGGTGATTTCGTTATGTTTTAATAAATTATTTAACATTATTAAATCGCAGCGATGTGGTTTAAATATCTCCGGAAAGCTGGGATTCTGCCCTTTCCGGGATATATTCTCGCGATAGTATACGTGACTCACAGCCAGAGATATGTTGCTGAGAGGCGCGAAAATGTATCAATCCTTTCCCTTGCGCTACTGGCTGAGCCGCTTGTCAATCAACACCCTTTCCCTTGCGTGATTGGTAGAGCTGCTTGCTGTCAGATTTTGTGAAAAACCATCCAATCAACTTAGTGTAATCACTAAGGACCTCCCCATTACTTGTCAAACAACATTCACTGAACAAAGGACAACTATTCATGCTCCTATTTCGGCTTCACCATGGCGCGGATGTTGAGCTACAGCTGAGGCCCGCAACGAGATTGAGAGGAGCAGTGACGAAGAAGACGCCAATTCCGACATTGAGGGCTTTGACAAAGAGGAATATGAAGATGACATGGATCCATTTGAAGACGGGTGAGAGCATTTATTTGACAAAACGTCTGTTTTTGTAATGGAAGCTAAGTGTGAACATGTAAACTAGCTTGAATGTTGCGTCCGTGACATGACCGATTTTTTTTTGGAACTGACGTGACAGAGCTGTATACTCTTGTCGCCAGCCTTCTGTTGTTTGAAAACAAGTAATAGTTTTCAAAAGGTAGAGAATAGAAATATATTTCAATAGTCTTACTTTATTCTCCGCTAGTGTCTGTGCATTATTGATTTAGTGGGTGCAACAATGTAGGCTAGGTTCAAAACAGTACAATCTTCCCCGTGTGTCTCAATTTTGTTTGCTAGCTGTCTCACATAAATGGACACCCGTGTGTGTGTGTGTGTGTGTGTGTGTGTGTGTGTGTGTGTGTGTGTGGTGTGTGTGTGTGTGTGTGTGTGTATATTTTTGCGTATGAGTACGAAAATGGTGAATGAACCGGCATAGGCATTAATCGGTGGCAGTGCAGCGCAGTCTGTTGTGTGGAAAGTCGTCATTTAGTCTGGCTGAGGGGAGGAGACAGAAGTTACGAGAGAGAGAGAGAGAAACAAACAAACAAACTGTAGTAGGCTATACAGCTGTTTATAAACGGGTATAATAATTTATTTTAGAAATTGCAAATGAAGCTCAGTGTGTAAATGTAAGCTAGCTTGAATTTTGCATTCTTGACATTACAGGGACTGATTTCTCTATTGATAGCACTACTTTTGTTTACTTTAGTTTGAAAATAATAGTAATAGGTGTGTATTCTGTGTAAAAGTATTTCCCTTTACAATTTACAAATAGTACAGAATGGAAATGTTTTTGCATCGACTTTTATTACACTGTTGTTTGCAAATACAAGTTGTGAAGTTTGAATATTTTTGTTATGAGATAATGAGACTGATTTCTGTGAATCTGTGGTCCAGGTCCAGGAGAAGAGGAGAACCACCCGCAAAGAGGTCCCGTGTCCCAACTCCACCAGCACCCCCTACGCATCAGCGGGCTTGGAAGACTGAGGAAGACCAGGACACCGCTCCTCCTGTCTCCAGGTTTCAACTGCACACACCCCTGGCCCACAGCTAGGCACGCACTTCTACACACCAATTGAGCTCTTCAAATTGTTTTTCACTGCACACACTGTACACACACTCTGTAGCAACACAAACAAACAGGCTGCCAAAAAAATTGCCATGGGTAAAAAGTTTAAATTGACTGATTTGACAGTTGAGGAGTTTTACAAGTACATTGGACTCCTCTTTTACATGGCCCTGGTTAGACTACACCACATTGCTGATTACTGGAGGCAGAACCACAGTTTAACCTGTCCATTTGCCGCAACAGTCATGAGTAGGGACAGATTTGGTGTCATCTCCTGGAACTTACACATAAGTGATCCAGTTGATTTTAGTCATGTTTTTTGCAGTTCCCAACTTTTTTTTGGAAAATGACAGTGCATTATAGAAGCTAATGCTTTGTAAATGGGGATAATGCTTTCGCTCAGCAGGATAGTCTTTTTGTTTTCATGCCTGTTCACTTTTCTTGGCTCATTTGTTGTCTGTCTGTTCTCTTCCAGTTTTCCCTGGTGGAGACGAGACGGTGTGGATCAAGTCCTTCCTCTGGCAGCATCTGAAGTTCTCCTGCATCCACACTATTCATATTTATTTATTAGTATTAGCATGTTAACATTAGTCAATTATTGTATTCCTTCATGATTTTTTTGTATTGTTTGTACAAGTGACATCTATTGCATGATGTCCATCTTGGGAGAAGCATTTATTCATCTGTCACTCCATGACATTTCTCAATATTTTTCCCATTAAAGGGACTTTTTTCTCAGTGGAGAAGAAATGTGAAGCCTACTGAGGCAAATGTCTATTTGTGCTATTGGGCGTTAAGAAACTGTTGGCTTGGAATAAAGGTATTATTTCAGACAAATTTCGAATTTCTTTAAAAATCGGACTTCAAATTTCAACATTTGTCAAAATATTTTTTTTTTACATTGGACTAGGGCAAAATTGAACCTTCCTCTCTGAGAGCGGAGAGTGTTCTGAACATTTTGATATGAATCACCTGGGTATTATGTTATCTACTTGCCCTCTAAAATGGTAATTTATAAAAGCATGTAAAATCGAGAAAATGCCCTTAGATCTCAACCCAAAAAACGTTTGGACAAAAAGATCATTTTAGTCATGTTTTTTGCTCTTCCTAACCTTCTTATGGAAAAATTCTAATACATTTTAGAAGCTAATGTTTTGGAGAAGCAATTTCAAGAGTCAAAATAATTTAATCAGATGAATAAAGGTATTATTTCACACAAATTTCGAAATTTTTCAAAAATCGGACTTCAAATTTCAACATTTATGTCAAAATATTTTTTTTTTACATTGGCCTAGGGCAAAATTAAACCTTCCTCACTGAGAGCTGAGAGTGTTCTGAACATTTTGATATGAATCACCTGGGTATTATGTTATCTACTTGCCCTCTAAAATGGTAATTTATAAAAGCATGTAAAATCGAGAAAATGCCCTCAGGGTTCAGAGGGTTAATTAATTAATTTAGTTATTAGCCGTGTAATAAGTGGGATCATGTGTAGCGAATGTATTTATTATAATGTGCATCTTGAATGAAGTTAAGGTGTGACTTACATCTGTAACTGCTATCATATGCACCTATGCCCCTACCTACAAGTTCTACAACAGTGAAGTGTCACTCTAAATAATCCATTCCTATGGTATCCAATGTTGACTCCACTACTGTGTTGGCTAAACCTGTGATGGCTAAACCTCTAACGACTCAACCACATGCTGACTGGCAGTGATTAGTCATTACTTTGGGTTATGTAATGTAATTCGTTTTTGAGTTCCAGGGCATTAAATAGATTTAGTTACAAATGACAGCATGCCTGCGAGTCACTGACTTAAATTAAGCTGGTGAGAGTTTCATAATGTCCATTTTGGTATTTTTTTTGTTGGTTTGGAGCAGTGATATGAATTGACACCAATGTTTAAAAGTAGGAGATCATTCAGTGAGGCACTATACATGTACATTTGCAGGGGGGACTCTGGGATACATGGCCTTGCCTTTAAATTAGTGTGAGATGGACCTGTCAAAACATAATATCTTATAAAAGTCCATGGCAGACCCATATATCAGCATATCTCTACTGTGTATTATCGTAATGTATCAATACATTTTTCTTCACACAGCAAAAGCTTGAGGACAATTAAATACCATTGATATGATCTCAAACGAGTGATCTGAGGCTCATCGCTACAATACTATGAGTGGACATGATGCCCATTAACCCTGTGGTGATGTTACTAACCCTAATCAGCTTGGCTTTTTTTGAGGCTATCCAATGATCTCTCACACACAATTCCATTCAGTGACCTTAATAGGTCAATGGATAAATGTGTAAGATATGATTCATTTACCAAACCAGAAATGTGTCATGTAATTATTCCATATTCCACAATGTGCTGCAATGGTTGTCATTAACCCTAACATTTATCTGTTGCCTGGGGCCAGTCACACAACTCAGTCGTAGTGCTGTGGAGACACAGTATAGCCATGAGTTTTACATCTTATGTCAAGATAGGAGAAACTGCTTATCAGAAGAAAGCATTGATGGAACAAAAACATAATATGCAAAGAAAAAGTGACATGCATGGACAATTGACAGTGTGCACTTTCAGACCAATAATGACTTAGTTGTATGTCCATGCAGGTGTCTGGTGGGACAAAGAGACTGAGAAAATCTGATTTTTTCTCAAGTAGTGAAATAAGAAAAACAGTTAAAGGCTTCATACAAAAAACCGCTTTAGAAATTGAGGTTTTTGGTTCAGAGTATTGTAGTGGGTCAAACCTATGGACAACTCTGCCGCCACCTGGTGGCCAAACACTGCGGTGCACCCTCACCCTTTTCGGGTGGCCCTTTAAAGCGCTGGATGGAAACACGGATAGGACCCCGACGCGTCGTATAAAAGCGCCCCCACGGCGCTTGTTCTCCCTCTCTGGTTCGGCCCCCGCTGACTAATATAGAGACAAACAGCGTTGTACAACGACAGGATTTTCTTCCGTCCTGAAAAGCAGCCACCACGTTTTTCTACAAAAGCTTTCACCAAGCGGCCGCGGTGATTTCCAGAATAAGAAAGTGCTTGTTAACGTTCTGGTGGAACGTCCAGAGAAGAACCAGGACTCGTTCACGGGGTTACGAGAACCACCATTGGAACACGGAGTGTAAGCCGATCGACTCGTCCCCTATCGCCGTCTCCGCAGACTCAGCTGTGCTTTTTCCTGCTACCTGAAAACAGCAGGAGTCAGACCCGACCACCAAGCGTCTTGGGCCTGATTTGGACCGCAGTCTAGCCGCCATCCCGTGCGTGTATCCCCGACCGAAAAGGATTGGCCTACACGTCTCAAAACGGAGACGAGCACGGAACACGCTCCAGCGTGTTCCCCAAGTAGGTTTTGGCATTTATTACCTGGGCAGATGGTTTAGATATTATTACTTTTTAAAGTGTTGAACAATACTGTATTTTCGAGCTTGTGTTGCTATTCGATTGGCTTTGTGTTATTCCCCTCTGTTCCCTTTTGTGGAGGACTGGAAAAGCTTTGCTTGGTTCATTTCACTACTGCAGTGTGGAGATATTGCTTTGTAAATCTCAAACTTTTCCTTTTCCGCCCTCAAGCGTGGCTGTCCTTCTCTCCCCTTCTACACTCATACACACGTTAGATCCCCTTTTCGTAATCTCGAACAGATAGAATTGTGTAAGGATTGGCGATAGTCTCATTGTAGACGGGTGTGGGGTGATTTCAAATCCTCCCGCGTTATTCTAACTCTCCCCTTCTTCGTGCCTTTGTTCTGAGTTAGGCGCCATTTTGAGTACTCGTGGTCGTTACTTCCCCTATCGGTTGAAGGTAGAATATCTAGTCTATCCCACCACCATTTTGGGCCTTTCGCCCCTCCCTGTACCTTTGGTAACGGTTAATCTAAACGCCCACTAGTCTCACTGACCGACTCACTAGCTCCCCCCCCCCCCCCGAGCGTTCTGACTCCCCCTCGGGTCATAAGTCACGTGGTAATGTCCCCCCTCCTTTCACTACTTTCTTTTCACACACACACACACACACGTACAAGGTTGTAAAGACAAAATTGTTCTAGACGTTTCTTTTATTAAGTTTGTTAAGTGTATTTGCTTTATGCTTGTATACAACGGATGTTACCTTAAAGGAATACTTCACCCATACGGAACCGGCGTTCTATCATTATAAAATCACTATTATAATATAATGAATGAGGTTTTTCTTCCCTCAGTCTCCCCTTGGCCCAGCTGTCCTGTTAATCCTAACCCTTAATGTGATGTCACAAGAAGGAAACTGTAGGGTTAGACAGTGAGACCATAAAACACTCTTTCTGCCTTTTCTCAGGCTAGGATGATCCGATTTAATTAATTTTTGCACATTTATACTAAATAGGATCTCCGAGTTCAATACACCTTCATATTCCAACTGGTGAAGTTGGTCTTTAAGTTTCATTGTGGTTAAAATAAATGTTCTTATATTGTAACCAGAAGTGTTTGTGATTTATTTGTGTGGATATTATTGGAAACAACAAGTCAAGAATTCTGTAGCATTCAGTGTTATGATCATATTACCAAATGTATAATAGTAATTATTTGATTACATTATTTTATGGAAATGATCATTGAGACTAGGATTTATTAATATTGATTTATTTAACTGAACATTAAACTAATCAACATTTTAGAATAAACCATTGATAAAACGAGACAATTTGCTATTTTTGCTTTCCTAAGTGGGTCGATGGTGCCCCGGACTTTGAACTTTGATACATTATTAAGGTATTATTAATCTTCAGATAATTTCTAATCGCAAAATTAATCTGAACCACTTGTAACCGCTACAGTATCGAAAAAAACAAACAATATCTAGATCAGTGGTGTCAAACATACGGCCCGCAGGCCGGTTTGTAGAGCACACATTTCTGAGCATTTAAAAAAAAAGTAAGTCTCTAGCCCATTCCTGTGAGGAGTTATGAATTTTTAAAGAAATAACCAAAATGCTCACTCCAGCCGCTAGGGGGCAGCCAAAATAAAAAAAAGCACATTTTAGCAACGTGGGAAATGGTAAATGGCAATCTTGCTTCACCGCTATTAATGTTTCCTCCAGTGCTTTATGGCAAAGTAAAAACCCAAAAAATAAATAAAACTATTTTTATTTTTAGTGCTGAACAATTAAAGCCACTACGAGTAACATGGCACGTTGGCGTCCCCTTTGGACAAAAGCGGTAGTATTTTTACGACGCCCGCTGTCGCAAATGCTCGTGCCAGGCGCGTAAGTGTGGACTGAGAAGGGCGCAATATAGTGCATGTTCGTGTGTTTGAAAGTGTGAGGACTCTTTTCGGGTCCGTGAGAGTGGTTTTGACACTGCATCAACTAATGCCAGTCAGTACACACACCTGCTTGCAATGAGTTGATTCAGCAGCGTCACCTAACTACTCTCTCTCTCACGGAGCTGTGTCCTCACAGAAAGCGAATGAATGAGAGACGGCAGTTAGTATGGATCACGCTGAGGTAATGTGTTTGTGTTGTTGATGTAAATAATGACTATTTCAGATAATGATTATCTGATGATGGTGAAGCAAAGCAAACTTTGTGTTAGTACCAACCGCTCATTCATTTAGCAGTCTAGTTTCGCTCTCGTGAAATTGTATACACGTTGCTTGGCAATGCCCTCCCGCCCGCCTATCACTCACTCTCCCTTTTCGCTTTTCTTCATTGCATTCTCTTTTTTTTCTTTGATGGTTCAGCCCCGTTATCAGTCATTATGATGACAAATAACTGTCTCAAACAAGGCTCCCGCTCCCCTTCCCTCACATGGAGGGATAGGCTTCTCAAATCGCGTTGCAGCGCCACACTGAAATCTGCAACCAATACGGATATGTGACCATAGAGCCTGCACGAGCGAACCGAAAATCGGACTGGGTGTGCGACCAGACCAAAAGCAGTAATAAAAACTATATAAAAACGTCTTTCTTTGCACTGATGGTCTCGTTTGCTGTTAAAGGTAATTTATGATCATCAGAGGAAACATGAGGCTGTTTAAAAGATATTTAAAGCTCCCATATTATACACTTTTCGGTTCTATTATACACCATATTATATGGTCTTAGTGGTCCCTAATACGTTTTTCTTTAATTGTTTGCTGAAAAAAACTTTCAGATAATTTATTGTACTATGCTGATGTTCAGCTAATCTCACAATGGCCTATTTTTTAAAAAAGAGTTGCAGGTCCCCTCGTAAATATACAATCTTTGAGCTCCCCCCGCCCCCTGTCCGGAAGCGAAGCCAGATACGCCTCGCCCTCTGTCTGTCAGGGCCGTGGACCAATAAGAAATAGGGGTGTGGGCTGCACAGTGGAAGCTTCTGGCTTTACGGTTTGTGAGGTCAGAAAAGGGGATAATTCTGACTGGAGTGTTTTTGGGGGGAGGGGTGGGGGTTTCAGAAAAGGGGAGAGTGAGAAAAGGAGAGATTGTTATTTTTTTTTTATATTTTGGCAGTCTCTAGGCACACCGTGGACGCATGGATATGTTGGAACACATTTAAAAAGTGCATTTAGCATAATATGGGACCTTTAAATGTTACTCGTAGCCGCTTTAATGTACTAGCAAGCGCGGTGTGTCTGCGGCTCTGCAAGCGCGAACAGGCAGGAGTATGCTAGTGTAGGCCTACAAGATTTATTTCCTAATTTTCCATGCTGCTTTATGTTTATGTTTTAAATTGGGAAAAAACGAATTCCAAAACAACTAATAACCTCTGTATTTAAAAATAAATCAAAACAGTAGAAGTTGCACTTTTATTTAATTGTATTTTGTACTGTCTGCATGTTTGCACAAAATGTGTCCCTGTACATACAGTAACCAAAATTGGACAACTGTAAGGTCAGTGCCTGTTGTATTTGAGTATTCAAATAAACAGTTGTTTATTTCATCAGTGCGTATTGGCATCTTTGAGCAAAATACCTCCTATTCCCATGGCCAGCAGCAACCTTTACTAAGACATTTCCTGGGGGGTACAAGGATCCCTCGTGATCCGTGATAATGTAGGTTACAAATGTAGGCTGAGTGATAAAGCATATTACTGAAAAACAAAGCTAGGGATTTGGAGTTGACATATGTACGTTATTTTGCCATTAGTTTACTGGTCCGGCCCACTTGAGATCAGAGAGGCTGTATGTGGCCCTCGAACCAAAATGAGTTTGACCCCCCTGGTCTAGATAATGGCTGTTAAAGATGGTTTAAAGTAGAAATATACAGACAAGGTTTAGTCAAATAAACACCTTAATATACTCTACATTTTGGTCCTTTGATTTACACTGGAGTGAAAGAAGACATGTTATGGAAGATTGATAGACAAATCTAAAAAATTGACCGCTCGAAAAAACTGTTTTCGCCTGCAGTGTCTCGCCTTAATGTAACTTTCAGTGACATTGATTCCAAGCCCAATAGCTACATACAGTATGACCATATAAGGGCCACATGCCTGTTTGTCATTTGAAATGTAAGTGAACAGATGTTAATGCAAGCATTTGATGTGCATATTAAAACAAATAAATACAGCCACGTTGTAGATTTATACGACAGGATCAAAGGGAATGGGTGAAAATAAAAAGGGAGCGTATTTTAGCGGCTCAACTTCTCAACAGTAATCTCTTCAGAACAGAGGAAAGATGAACTCCAAAAATACGATGTGTTTCTCTGTGCTGAGAAAGTGGCTCTGCTGCATCCTGTCTCTGTATTGTCAGCCCTTCAGCTGACGCAGTCAAACTTAAGGATTGCTCATGTGTGTTTACCAAAGCCGCCCTCCCCCAGTCTGATCTCAGGCCATTCCATCAGCACTGAGTCTCTTTGAAAACAACCTTCAGCCCTGGGAGGACAGAAAAAGAAAAACACACTTCTGGCCAGTGAAATTGCCTTGTCACACAAAAAAATAGTCATTATTGAGATAAATCACCCCATTCTATTCCATAACTAAACCCTGCCTCAGCGTACCTTCCACTGGCACCTGCCATCCAGCCTGAGCTACCACATGTATTCTACCATCTGCCAGGAGGATTCAACACTGCCTTTGGTTACTTTGGTTTGACAGTGTGATCTACACAAACACATTCTTTGAACAGGTGAGGCCCTACTGTTTTTAACAAGACAGTAAACTGCTACAGGAATGGCTGAAAGGCTTTCCTCAGATACTCACAAAGCGTGTTTCTACACACAAAAGCAGTAGCGCCGAAATCCCTTATCCACCTGTGGCAGCTGCCACTGAGACATGTGGTATGCCATTGAATATGCCACAGTTTATGCCGCTTGCTGTTCCATCAATAATGGTATGTCGATCTAAAAAGTCGGTAACACTTTACAATAAGGGTACATATAACTTAGAAATAACTAAGCATTAAATGACAGTTAATGAATGTACCCTTAATGCAAAGTGTTACCCTACCCCATGGATAGATTAGCATATTAGCAAGTTATTGATTAGCGAAACTGGCTCCAGTGTATATGCGCTAAGATTAGCTCTGTTAGCCAAGGCTATTTTAAAGTTCCAATATTATACACTTTTCTGTCAATTTTATATGGTCTAAGTAGTCCCTAAAGCTTTTTTTTAGCGGTTTGCTGAAAGAAACGTTCAGATCATTTATTGTAGCATGCCTCTATATGCTGTTTTCATCTCATCAGAGGATGGCCTATTTTGATGTTTGTCTCTTTTAAAAGAATGATTTGCTTCTCCCCCGCCCCTGTCAGGAAGCAACCCCGCCCTCTGGTCGTGGTCCCAGTCCCCGCAGTCAATGCAATGCATGGTTGTTTAGTTCTTGAGAAGAACCGACATATCTAGTAACGCAGCAGCTCAGCCATATTTTGAACAGTTTGACATAAACGACCCTTGTCTTCATGAAAGACTATCTTCATATCGATGCACTGACAGCCGCAAGCTAACTGAAATGACATCAAAATGCAGCAAAAGGCTACAAATCACAGTCAGCCAATTTAAAACCATTGAAAACATTAGCTTCACTGTTTGATTTCTACATGAGTAGCTTCCTATCCCTTTTCTTGTTAAAACAATACTTTATTAGACTGTAATGGGTAAGCAGAGTTAGTGGAATATTGGGAAAAGCGGGATGCTACTGCTAAGCTACTTATGAGCTAAAGGCTACAAATCAGTCAGCCAATATAAAACCATTGAAAACATTAGCTTCACAGTTTGATTTCTACACAAGTAGCTTCCTATCCTTTGTCTTGTTAAAAACTGTGCTTTATTAGACTGCAATGGGTAAGCAGAGTTAGCAGATTATGAGCAAAAGGCTTCTGTGTTGGTTTATGCAACACTCAGTTTTCTTCGATTGCTAAAGTACAGTGTGCAACTCTTAACACATTGTGCACCACAGAAGTCCATGGGTTCCAAACTGTGGTTCCAGACCACCCTCTTTGTTGTGAGCCCCGCCTGTTTTTTACACCTAGAAACGCCACTGGTAACCACATTGACCAAAACTCAAGAGCTCTTCTCCCATTCATAAACAACAACCTGCAAAACACTGTGTATTTCTGGCAAAATGTTCAATCGCTAACACACTGTATCAGGTCCGGAGTGGCTAATCGGGAGCACCGGGAGGATTCCGGGTGCACCGGTCTGATTTTCTGGTTGCGTGGGCCAGCCCAGTGTTTTTTTTATTTCTTTGAATGCCTTAAGACACAGGATATACATATTTTATTTTTACATATCATCCTCAACAAACCCCACATGTTCCTATACCAAAAGTGTTCAATAGCAAAGACGGAACAAAAGTGGCTGACTTACTGCGAAAAATCTCTGTTTTGTTCTGTTTGTTTGGCATATCCAAATTTGGTGAGTGATGGCCCTTTCATAAAGGGAGGCATGAAAGACTGGAAACATATTCACCAGGGCTGGGTTGCACCAACTGGGCGTAAGCCTGGTCTTAACTGCGCCTGGTCGTAACTTGGCGTTCTAAGTCCAACCTAACCGTTACGCCGGTTGCACCAACTGGGCTTAGCGTTCGTTTCACTAAGACTAGGCGTAAAGTCAATATTCTAAGCTGTTTTTATACCCAAAACATCAAATCCATCCAGTTGTGTGTCAACAAAAGCAAAGGTATGAGAGAATATGAGTAGCCTAATGCTCGCGGACAGAAATTGTGTGCCGCACGTATAGCCTACTCGCTCTCTCTCAAGGTAAATTGCCATTGCGCATCAAGTTAACTGGTTAATCGGGAGAGGCGATCCCTTCACCCGCAGCTCTGCATGGATCCCTTGTTAAAAGACTCAGCTGTTGGCATAATGCACTGAAGTAGCCTAACTTGATGCGCTGTGGCATTAATTGCATACGGCGATGGCTGTCAGGCAGCACGCAGGCAGGCACCTGTATAGCCTACTTTACCAACTTTAAGTTGTCTCAATGTGATTGTGTTACTTTTTAATAAAGGGCCCGTGTCCACCTAGCTTTTTTCGGGCATAAACGGTGGCGGTGCGCTTGGATCAAGCGTGTAGGCTATGCGCTGGAAGAGAGAGGGGGAGAATGAAAAATCTGATCGTAGGCTAATTCTCGACTGTCGCTGTAGACTATGATCGACACTGTTTACTGTGTTCTATTCCCATGCTTTGTCCGCATGGCAAAGGGTAGACCTCTATGTTAACAACACGTTTATGTAGCCTTCACAAAAATTACGAGCCTCCTCCTGTGATCACAGGAGGAGGCTCGTAGGCTATGTGTGCGCAACGATCCGTTATAAAAACAAAAACGATAGAAAAAAAATACTGCTACTGTAAAAGCTTATGTAGAAGTGTGCACCCAATCTTCTCCCACAAACAGGCTTTCCTCTAACTTTTGGTCATTTTTTGTCAGAGAGAGAGCGCTGCTGAGAGTCATAGGCACAAGAAAAAACTCCTTACAAAACAATGTGCTGCACGCGCATAAACCAGTTATGTCTTGGCTTTTGTTAAAACAACGTCACTGGCCACAAACTCTGTTTTCCAATACAATTTGTATTATTAATTTTGTAAAGCCTTTACGTTTTGATTGAATTTCTAATGAGAACCTCTTGGTAATGCGCATCAGTGCGCACCTCAGCGCTTTACTGAAGGCTCTCGTCCTTCTGTGCAATGGGAAGCGGGGGGCATTATAAACGTAAAATCTTGTCCCGGTCACGGGAAGACATGCTGCGTGCCTGGGCCGAGTAGATAGGTTATAGCGCTATAGGCCGATGTAATATTTATTTTAACGCTGTCTGTAGCCTAGACCCAATCACACGCCAAGCTGCTTCTTTTTTTCTCACTAGTAGCCTCGTTGGACTGCTTGCAGTCAGTGTGCCTTGTTCTCGCTGTAGGCCTATTTCTATCAGTTTTCTTATTTCTGAATAAGTGAAATTTCTCTTCTCATTTCCTCCATTATTTTGGATGTCCAGTCTCAACAAAATGTCGTCATGAGGTATCCTAGCAACGCAGTGATATGCGCATTCCATGGAACATTCACATGGCCGCGCATGGCTAAGACCGGGCGTAGTTACGACCAGGCTTAGTTAAGACCAGTTGGTGCAACCGGCCCCAGAGGATAGAGGAACATGAAAAAAGTAAGACACTCAGAGATAGTGCAGATGCTTACTTTCTCAATTTACAAAAGAAACATCAGGTGATGGAGCGCATAGTGGATGTCATCAAAGTTATAGGCAAATGTGGCCTTAGCTCCAGGGGAGAAGAAGAGGCAGGTTACATCTTAGAAAATGTGGCTGTTAATCATGGTAATGTGTTGGAGTTGATTTGACTCTTGAGCAAATTTGACATTAGGCTCCAACAGCATGTACAAACTTGCATAGAAAACAGCAAAAAGCAGCACGAAACTGGTTCAAGAGGCAGGGGTGCTTTAGTTACTAGTAAAAGACACATTCAGTAAAGTTGTGGATGCCATCAGCCAACTGATCAAACTGGCTATAGCCGAAGAAGTAAGACAGGCTGGCATGTTTTCAGTCCAAATAGATACAACGCAAGATATCAGCTCCAAAGACCAGTGTTCCGTCATACTTAGATATGTAACAGATGTTATTCATGAAAGGCTGATTGCTGTGGTGGACTGTGAGTCATCAACAGGGCAAAGTTTTGTAGAGCTCCTGAAACAAGTGCTACTGAAGCTGAATCTTGACATTGGCAAATGTGTTGGCAACTCAACAGATGGTGCAGCTAATATGCAGGGACGGTATCTGGGGTTTTCCACACTTCTGACCGAGCAGTCGCCCAATCAGATTCATGTTTGCTGTTATGCGCATCTTTTTAATCTTGTTCTAGCAGACACCACAGGCAGTGTTGTACAAAGTGCATCCCTCTTTTCACTGCTTAATGATATTGCCGTTTTCTTAAAGGTGAAGTAAGCGGTTTATTTATGTTAATATAAGTGTAAAATCGCTCTTTATTCATACAGTGATCACTTACATAATGTGCACGTTTCATAGCGCCGATCTCTCAGTCAGCTGCTTTGCATGTAATCGGCAAATAAACTTATTGTAGTATCCCGAAGCTTCCCGCTACAAACCGACACTCGTCTCACTCATATATAGTATATGGTCTCACTGCCGGTGCACGCCAGAGCAACAGATGGGTGAATGTGTATGCGCCTACAACGGCGGAGCAGGTAAAAATCCTTCCCAATGTCTGTTTTGATGGTTTTTATCATGTTTTATCACACTTATGGATCTGAGATGATGCTAGATAACTCACTGCTTGAAGACCGCAGTGCATTAATGTGGTGACGTAGGGACGAGGGAGGGGACTGCTAACCATAGATATATATAGAACACATACACTTATGTGTTCTATATATATATATATATATATATATCTATGCTGCTAACTGCAGTAACTGACAGGAAGTTAGCTAAAAGAACCATAACGCTTACAGCACCTTTAAGTGGGAAGAGACAAGTCACGACAAGCGTCACAGACGACTGTGCCCCTATAGGGCAAACTAGGTGGTGGGCTAAGGATCAGGCACTCGTTTAAGGATCAGGCACTTGTTTTTTGACGTGGTTATGACATTAGCACCATTGTAGATGACATGGCTTTTGTGCGACATGATGTACAAAAAAGCCGACTGTGAGAGCCAAGGCAAATGGATTCATTGAAGGGCTTCTGAAATATGAGACAGTGCTCACTGCTCAAATTTTCCTTCGCTTTTCTGAGCATACATCCCCACTTTCAAAATACTTACAGACCAAGGGAATGGATATCATGACAGCTCAACGTCTTGTCGTGGGGACAGAAGAGGATTTGAGGAAGTGTGTTAGGGACTTTGAAGGAGTTAGGAGTGCAGCGGATGAGTTTGTGATTTGGGCAAATGAGAAGTTGCAGGAGGAGGAAGAGTGTGAGCTGGTAGTTCAGACTGCCCTCCCTGAGAAAAGGGTCAGAAAAAATAAAACAATGCCAGGAGAGCTTGCTCAGATTAGGGATGGGAATCGAGAACCGGTTCTTGTTCAGAACCGGTGCTGAGTCAACCAATTCCTTGGAATCGTTAACATGCCTGCTTAACGATGCAGCTTATTGGTTCCGCTCGTTGCAAATGTGTCATGACTTCAGACACGCGCTGCTTTGTTTTGGTTCAGAACGCAGCAAACATGACGTCGAGGCAGAAGCACTCTAAAGTGTGGTTGTAATTCACGCGAAAAAGCGACAGTACGGCCACTGGCAACAATTTCATCAAACACGCAAGCGCGCATACTGCGATCCTGACGGTTAAAAGTTTAAACGTCCGCTGCCTTACTAGTCGGCACCAGAATTGCCCATCACTTGGATTTGAACATAAAATGTATGAATTAACGTGTGTGTAGGCCTAGGTGTGGGCAAGTGAAAGAGGGAGATACATAAAAAGGCGAGAGCAGCATAAAGCAAAGCAAAAAGGATGTTTTTTACCGCTGCCAAAGGCCCGCTGTTTACTCTCGTTCATCAGCTGTTAAAATGCTGCCTTTACGCACGGCGGTGGTGACAGACCCAAAACAACACACAGCGGGACTCGGCGGTCCGGTGATAAGAAAACGTTTAACAAGACACTTTATAAAGACAGTAAGACACACTTAAAATAACGCTCTCTGCCCGATACAAAAAGCTCTGACTTGGATTACTTGATGCAGCGATCGATGTATAAACCCATCCGCTACGTGTGTCTGATGACAGGCCATTATATTAATAATAAACAGCGCGCTGCACATAACAGCATGTACATTGTAAAGCTGAGATGGAGCGGTGACTCCTCGTCGCTGGCGTGGAGAAGAATAAGCAAAGCGATACATTCTCTTTTAGCCTTTCAGGCGCATTTATTCTCTTCTTGAATAGCCTACATGACTGACTGCTTCAACAACAACATACAACATGACAGTTTGACCTGAGGCATTCCTTCCACGGACTTATAAGGAAAGGGTTCCTTCACGTGAACGTAGTGACATCATCACGTTGTCCTTTCAGAGTAAGGGCGCAATCATCATATAATAACACTGAACATAAATTAAATATTTCGTATCCTTCCTGAGAGGGCAAACATGATGATTTTTCTGCATAAAAATGGTTAATTTGCCAAAGTTGATAGTTGGTCTTATCTTTTCAAAAGACTTGTTTATATTTATTATGACAGTTGAATTTGGTTTCAAGTGCAAATGAGCACTGTTAATATTCCAAAAGGCACAAGCTCTTCCTTGACTGTTTTCAGTCTGTGTTTTTAGTTTTTAGGGCACATAATGGCATTTGGGCTTAAAAGCCAAACATTTATTTTTTTGTTTGGACCAATTAATGTGAAAATTGACAATTTCCTAATCCTCAAGTAGCCTACTCTTGATAATCTTTCAAGGCACAGACTAGACACACCTCTGATCAGATATTAAAGAGAGATAATAAAAACAAACTCATTTGTACTTATTCTCTCACCCAATGAGAATCGATAAGGAATCGGATCGATAAGCAGAATCGGAACCGGCATCGGAATTCTTAACAATTCCCATCCCTACTCAGGATGAGCAGCTAGCTTCAGCTGATACTGACTTCAAGGTGAAAGTTCACAATGTTATTGTAGACACAGTGACAGACAGTATCCAAAGGAGGTTTTCTGCAAATGCAAAACTTAGCTCTGACTTTGCCTGTTTAGACCCTAGAAACTTTCCACATGTGATAGCAAATGGACTTCCCAGCTCAGCAATGGTAGAGATAAGCAAGTGTCTGCTAACGTTTGATGAAAGAGCTACAGTTAGCTAGCCTGGCATTCCCAGACCTGCCACTAGGCGCTGGCAAATTAAATTTGCTGCGCGTGTTGGTCTGGACACGCTCCGTTGAAGCTTTATCAAGAAGACCAGAAATCTGGGCTCACGTTTCAATTGGTTCTATCTAATATGGGCGCGCCAGAGCCCTTTATATGGTACTCTGGGGAGGACGTAACCGGATGACGACAGTGACGTGCATGCGACGTCGAAGCCGTGATAGTAAACATCAAAGATGGCTGCAGATATGTTGTGTGAGTTTGAGACTGCTTTGGCCTCGACCCTTAACGAATTGGAAGACGGCACTCTTTCAAAGCTTTCATTAGCAAGTAAGTGGAATGTTCTGTTTTGCCGACCGACAACGGCAGACGTTTAATTTAACAGTTTAACAGCTGTTCGCTAAACGAACGGGGCTTACGTCACTTGTGCATCGCTCTGATTGGTTGTAGTGCTATCCAACTGCGTGCAGTGGCATTTGAAATGCACGAGTAGGAGCCGCCCCTTGAGTTGGAAATTACTATTGATCGTGGCCAGACCCTCTATCGTTCAAGATATCAGGGTCTGGATTTCCAGGCTAACAGTTAGCACCTTATGTGGAGAACTGTGCAACCTTGCATCTCAGTGGGAGAGACTTCATATGTCCCCTCTGGAGGGTTACACTGTCAGGACAGCTGGACAAATCAAGGTGAGGAGGATCCTTCAACAGAACAGCAGGTTGAACTTGAGAGCAAAACTTGTTCCTCCTGTAAAAACTGTTATTTGTGTGCACCTCATCCTCTCTCAGTACAATCTACTTACGTCTACCTACAATATCATCGGACTGGCCTACAAGTTGTTGTTAACACTGTCCATCAATCAAGTAGCCTGTGAAAGAAGCTTCTCCATACTAAAGTTCCTAAAAAACAGACTCGGGAGCACTATATCACACAAAAACCTTGAGGCATTCATGCTCATGTGCACTGAGAAAGAAATTCTCAGAGACCAGTGCACTGCTCAGGCGTTTGTTGATGGTTTAGGTCACATGTGTCAAACTCAAGGCCCGCGGGACACGTTTTGATCTGGCCCGCGAATCAATTCGGCCGATTTGAATCAATTCTGAAAAAAAAAAAAAAAAAAACATTTTTTTTTTTTCTTCATGGAGCCTGTGCCATATCCGCACGTCACATACGCTCCCAACTGTTAGGAATCTTACGTGGCTTACAGCTAGGAATGTCTGCTGAAAGTTCCACAGCTCAGGATTTTAAGCCATGAATTGATGAACTTGCATCTAAGAAGAGCTGTCAGTTTTCTGAGGGCTGTAAATAGGCCAATATACAGGTGAAACTCGAAAAATTAGAATATCGTGCAAAAGTTAATTTATTTCAGTAATTCAACCTAAATGGTGAAACTAATATATCATATAGACTCATTACATTCAAAGTGAGATATTTCAAGCCTTTATTTGTTATAATTGTGATTATTATGGCTTACAGTTTATGAAAACCCCAAATTCAAAATCTCAGAAAATTAGAATATTACATAAAATCAATAAAAAAAGGATTTTAAATACAGAAATGTCGGCCCTCTAGAAAGTATAATCATGCATATGTACTAAGTACTTGGTTTGGGCCCCTTTTGCACAAATTATTGCCTAAATGCGGTGTGGCATGGATGCTATCAGTCTGTGGCACTGCTGAGGTGTTACGGAAGCCCAGGTTGCTTTGATAGTGGCCTTCAGCTCGTCTGTATTGTTGGGTCTGGTGTGTATCATCTTCCTCTTGACCAGGGGTGGCCAACCAGTCAGAGACAAAGAGCCACATTTTTTACTGTGTTACTGCAAAGAGCCACATCGTACACACGGGTACACACAGTGGCGATTCCAGGAAATTTTGACTGGGGGTGGCCAAGGTGGGCCACAGAGTTAGAGTGGGGTGGCCATCGCACCCCTGAATGAATAGCATGTGATATGCTGTACAACCAATTCAAAGATGATTTATAATCCCAAATGCCCAAATCATGTTAGTATCCATTGTAATGTTTGTCAGAAAACTAAACCCCTGAAGGGGGGTCTGGGGGCATCCCCCCCAGAAGATTTTTTTGTGTTTTTAACATGTAATCTAAGCATTCTGGTGCATTCTGGTGAAGATAATAAAGGAAAAAGTCAATATTTATTTCAGCTCAGATGAATAGTAAAATTAGCAAGACAACATAACTTGCTAGCAGCCAGATGCCTAACAACTGGACAGAGGGATGACCACTAGCTTCTGACCAAATATCTTGCTAAAAAAATAAACCTTTATTTATGAATGTCTGCCCTTGCTAAGAACATGTTACACTCGCTAACTACAAACTTTAATTTTTTTATTCAGATTTCAAAAATCTGCTGGGACACGTGCCTATACACATGCATGGGTGGCACGCATGTCATGG